>JBAKBP010014899.1:0-57387 GCA_037953745.1 Lithodes maja
CATACTTGGCGGCATACACAAGGCGGCATACTTGAGAAACGAAAGTGAGAAAAAACGCGCTTATGAAGAAAGAATTTGAACCGGGATCAAGGAAGCTTTACTCCTCTGGTCTTCTCATCGTCGGGAGGAATGGGACCTTCTGCAAGTGTCTTCTGTCAGATTAGCTGAACAAATATCGGAGAAAAAGCGCCAGCATAGAAGCCAAGTCATAACTTGGATGAGATGCCGGCTCTCTTTCTCTCTTCTCAGGGCTGCACTCCTATGTCTCAGGGGTACAAGGTCCTCCCCGCTACAGAGTACAAGAGTGAGAGATTTGGACTTTGAAATGGTCGTAGCGGAGGGCCGAATTGGGGAACAACTAGGTTGATTGTAGGGAGGTACTGGTACAATAAGATAAACTATAATGTAACTAGAATAAGATAGATTGTACACCACATTGTAACTGTCACCTTAATAAAACAAAAAATAGAAGGAAACATGCTTACATTACTGAAATGTTTGTGGACATGCAGTAATGTCAGTAATGGTCACTCTTCTGTAAATCTAAAATGGCTTACTTAAGAATGGGAAAGGGGTGAGACCTTTTTTTTTTTTTTTTTTTTTTTTTTTTTTTTTTTTTTTAAATGTACATTCGTTAAACGTTCTTGTAAGTTGTAACATACAAGTCTTAGGTAATAATTATACACTACTCTCAGCCGAAACTATCAACCCCTACAGGACATAAGGAAGTGATATACTTAAAGCTGCCATACTATCTGAAGTCTCAAATAAGATACAAACATTCATAATAAACAACATGATCAAATTATATCTTCAAATTGAATTAAGATTCATTTGACTAACTCCTTTCGGATTCAATTTGTTTTTCAATTCAAAGACCAATGTGTGTGACTTGCGCTTGTCAATCGTATATTGTTATACCTGCCAAGCAGAGTACTTTGGTAGAAACTGTTCGCACCTTCAAAATCCGTGTTGACATGCACAGAGGGCACTCAAATAGAAAGGGTCAGAGTATTTGGTTGCCTCCATAATCCTCAATAAAGGACTATAGCAATATGTGTGTAACGTAATTCCTGACTGACTTTATGGAAGCCAAAAAGGGGAAGGGGAGGTGTGGTGGAGTGGTCATGCCACTGGATTGGTAATCCAATGGACCCGGGTTCAAATCCCGATATATCAATGGGAAGATATTATTGGGATTGAATTTGTGCTGTACCTAGTATCAGTGCATTATCACAAAGCCCACCGAAATGCCAAAAAAATACCCTCATTGTTCCCTGATTAAATAACACTGTATGAATATTCCCATATTCAAAATATGTTACAGGGGGACAATGCCTAGTGAGTTCACTGCTCAATAGGTGGCGTTCTGAGAGTGAGGGTCTGAGTCTGGAGGGTGAGACGGTGAAGCACTTGAGCGAAGCAACCGGCCGCTTCAGAGATGGAGCTGCTTCGAGCCATGATGGTTGCTTCACATGTCTCACTCCCCAGACTGGAACAAGACCTCACGGGCTTCACCGTGTTGAGCGGTGGAATGTACAGGCTCTCAGCCTATGCCCGAGAGGGAGTAGTTGGAATATAGAAAAAAAAAAAAAAAAAAAAAAAAAAAAAACTACTGTAGCCATGTTGGGACTGGGTACACATCGACATTCCCTTCCCTTCCAACATCTTTCCTCCCCTTCAGCCTCACCCATTTCCCTACTCCAATTCCAAGTTCCCCTCTTTTCTACTCACAATTATTTCAACCTTTCTCCTCTTTCTAAATCTCTCAACCTCCTCTCTCTCTCTTCCCACTAATTCAACCCTGTTAAATGTGTCCCTCAAAGGTAATATTGGCAACACTTGGTACCATAGCTATCGACATTGAAAACAAGAAACACTTAATTTCATACAGAACATGCACACCGTATCACAATAATTATTGACAACTGGTTAATGATGTTTAATATAATAGGCACAACACTCAATGTTAACATTGTATGTTTGTCAGATGGGTTTTCATGTGCAGATAATAGTGATAATTGTAATAAATAAATGGCAAACATCGCGAAAACACCCATTTAATTTTCATTATGTTTAGATGTTTTGAAGATTGTCTGTGTATTTCTAAATAAAAAACATACAGACATAAACACTGCATATACTTTATATTGGCTGCAGAGTTTTTGGATTTATTTTAAGGTTTAGATAGTATTTGACCTTCATTAATTTATCCATCCATCCAATTAATTGTGCATGTAACTTATATTTCTATCACAAACTGTTCATGTCTTATTTTGTCGATGATTTTAAGAAATTCAAGGTTGACATTATCAACAACATACTTTTTTGTGTTGTTAAGTTCTGTGAAAGAAGCTAAGGAGATTGGACAGGTATGAACTTAGTTTTTTATGAAACTGTGGGGATTTACTTTTCATTAATCAGCTTTGTCAAATATTTAGTGTAGGACAAACTGATCATATCACATATTCTAAGTTTGATTCTGTTAAGTTTAGGTGTCGGAGTTACAATATCTATTTTTTTGTTTTCCTAGTTTCCTACAAACAAATATTCGTAATAAGATCGCAGTATGTAGTTTGTGGTTTCATGTATTTTTGTTTTACTACCAGTACCGGTATATTTTTGCTACATTCAAAATAGTTGTATGCAGTTACATTATATATAGTTATATTATAACCTGCTATCAAATAATATATCCCAGTTCAGCATCTTTGCTAATGTGCCATTCATAACTGTTTTACAAGAGTCTTATTGTGTAATGCGGTTCTTTCAGACTGTGAGTATGATGGTTCAGTGTACAAACATGGTGAAGATGATGGCTGTTACTACAAGTGTTACAACGGTACCATGAAGATGATGATCTTCAACCCAACCACAGGTAATACTATATACTGTATATATATATATATATATACGGTATATATATACAGTATATATCAATTATATCTCACAAATACACGTTTATATACTCCCAGCCGGACTCTAACCTCCAACATTCAGGACAAATTTCCAAGCCTTAATCCACTACACCACGGCGTGAAAGGAAACTTAACCTTATCCAATTTGTATTAAGGTGAAGGGAAATCCTATTTGGAGAATGTACTTCAATACATGCACAAGTTGCAGGATCCATATTCCAGGACACCATACAGGGATTTTCACAAGTTTCTCAGCAACTCAAGTTATAGAGATTTCATTTAATTCTCGCCCAGCCAAACACGAGAGTCATTAAAATCCCTGTATGTTATCCCGGAATATGGATTCTGCGACTTATGCTTGAATTGAAATAGTGGTAAACAAGGATCCCAGATGACCTCGGTGAGTACTTTTATGCATGTATTTATTCATTACTAACACATACCATGCCTTTTCAGGAAAAAAACAATGAAATGTGCATGGGTTCTGGGTGTCAATCAATGATATATTAGCTGGGGCTCTATGGGTTAATACAAATAAGAAAATGGTAAGTGTCATTTCATGTTGTGGTGTAGTGGATTAAAGCTTGGGCATTCGTCCTGAATGTTAGAGGTTCGAGTCTGGCTGAGTGTACAAAAGAGTACATGGGAAATCAAGCAACAACAGGTCTAGCTACCCCTATAGGCTGTTTGTCATCCAAAACTCTGAGGATCAAGTGTACAAACAGTGGCTTAGAGTGGGTAAAGGAAAATTGGAAACGGAACTATTGCCCTGGAATTTAATGTCCATGGCAGAATTAATGTTAGTAGGGGACAGTGGGGTTAGTAACATAACAGATTTATAAGTGATCTTTCGTGTATCTTGGGAAAAGTGATTAACATCTTAATAAATTATAAATGCAAAAATCCTTGATGGATCTGAGGGGGGAAAATATAATTATTCATTAACAAATGCAGTCAGTCGCGGGTTGGAGGCAAGATATTTGTCTAGGAAAGTTTAATAGAATCCACGGTGCTGCAGTCTGTAACGTCTCGGGGAAGCCCATTCCACAAGTTGAGAACTCGATTGCAGAAGAAATTCTTAGAGTCGTGTGAGTTAAAACGATAAACCAATAATTTTGCAACCATTTCCTTGCTTCTAATTAGATTGGTCGATAATGAAGTACTTATTACAGTTCATATTGTTGATGCCTTTGATGATTGTAATCCCTATAATTAAGTCGCCTATTAACCATTGCATTGTGGGGCCTGTTCAGGAATGTCATGGCAAGTTACTGCAAATTAAGGTCCATTAAACCATGTGGAACCAAGTGCGAGTGAGCGGGAGCACGGCAGGCCCAAGTCTGCTCTCCAGCACATTAGCCGGGTCACTGAGACTCCCACCCCATATTTCGCGAGACCTATGCAGCGTTGGCAAAGGCAAATGTAGCACGACATAGCTAATAATTAGCGAATATTTGCCAATGTCTGTGGTAGCGCTGCATGTGAAGCCTGCACGCTCATTCAAGAGTGCCTGAATGAGCCTTGTTGTAGTGGAAATAAGCCTGCACCGTAAGTGATAATCTGCGCTGGGTTAAAGAAAATAGATTTAATTCTCTTAGACACTCCTCGTATGCTTTGTTTTTTAGGCTAGGTATCATTTTGGTAACTCTACAATGAACTCATTCTAGCTTGTCAATATCTTTTTGGTAAGGGCACCAGGATTGAACGCAATATTCCAGAAGAGGGCAGACTAAGGAATTGTAAAGAGTTTGCATTACATCTTTGAATTAACACAATAAGAGCGGGTGGTGGAGTATATTTCACCGTGCCGCCCAGCGGTTTTTTTTTTTACCATAAATGGCGTTGTTTCCGTGCTCTTTTTCATGCATAAACAAGAGCCAGAGCGTAATACAAGTATGTATCCCTGAAAGGGCGTAAATTGAGCTTTCCAATGACACCATAACCATCTTTCTACGATCACTGGTTGTCTTGCAACAATCGTGCAACCGAAGGGCAAAATCGCTAAAATACGGTCATTTCGTTACATAATTACGTGTGTAGCAATGGAGGGAGGGTGGAGTATTGTGGAGTACATGTCAGTGGGCCCACGACGGTCGTGGCGAGCGGTCATGAGGTAACCTACGCTCCTCCCGTCGCTCGTCTCTCTCTCAGAGCCGATAATGTGCTCAAAATTGCATGCGACTATAGCCGGGCCCCGCCACATAGTCCTTGGTTCTCTTGTCCGACTTTAGCCGGGCGCCGCCAAAGAGGGGTTAATGCTCAAATGACCTGCATATAAATCCAATTATTTTGTTAGCCTTATTAAAAACTTCTGTAGATTGTTGACTAGGTTTTAGGTTATTCGATATTGTTCCTCCAAAATCAGTATCTTTGTCTACACTCTTAAGCTGGGTGCCATTCATCGAATAGTTTGCTTTCTCATTTTGGTTTCTGATATGTAGTACTTCACATTTATCCGCATTGAAACTCATTTGCCAAATTTGAGCCCAACATGACAATGTATCTAGATTGTGTTGCATATCTTAAACATGTTTAAACGAGAGTACACAATTTGCAATTTTTGTATCATCAGCAAACTTCGAGATTGTACAGGTGAGACCCTCATCCATGTCGTTGATGTAAACTAGGAAGATAATTGGCCCTAGTACCGATGCCTGGGGTACCCCGTTAATTAAATTGATCTATTTAGATGCCTTACCGTTTATGAATACTCTTTGCTTTCTGTCATTAACCCAATTTTCTATCCATTTCAACACACGGTCTCCATCTTGAATTCCACATGCTTTTAGTTTTAGGTATCTTTTGAAAGTCAAGATACAATGTATTACAGCTTTACTCTTATCATATAGGTTAAGGATATCATGCAAGAGCGTTTATCACCAAAGCTGTGTTTAGTAAATTTAAGTTCTGTATGTTGTTTTCCTCTAGGTGATTTAAAATTCTGTATCTTATGAGTGTTTCTAGCATTTTACTTACAGCTGAGGTTAAGCTAATTGGATGATAGTTACTGAGTAACGATTTGCTTTTTTTTTTTTGTAATATCGATGTTACGTTGCCGAGCTTCCACTGATCAGGCACAGTCTCAGACTGCAAGGATTTATTGAAAAGTTACCTATTTTAAAATAATTCGTAAAAATAATTATAAAATTTACTGAAGGAAAGCTGTTTCTTAGTAAAATGTAACATTAGTTTTCTATATTGGTAACGTTTACTGGATTAAGTTTGAATTGGTACCGAAATGTGTAAGATTAATTCCATAAAGACTTTGGTAAACAAAGCATATTATGTTTGTTCTAATGATTTTAAATTGCACAAAGCAATTTATAACCTTCAAGATAACTTTGTTAAGAATAACTATACAGTAGACATTTTTAATAGAGTTTTGAGTGTATTTATTAAGTAATAAGCAACGAGGTTATGAACTATCGATAACAACTGTTCCGAAACTGATCCAGTATGTGAAGATGACGTTTATGGACAGAATTTCTGGTATAGCTAGCATGTTAAAGTGATCATTTTCAGCTATGTTATTTAGGCTTCTGCAACCACCCTGATTTCGCCCTTATTTTTTTTTTTAGTTTGTATTGTTACGACCGGGGCTACGAATAAAACAAGGGCACTTAATGATTGGACTAGTAATAGGGCACTATGCAACAACGGTGCGCTAGATCCAAACCCTCGAACTTATATGCCGGCGAACAAAAACATCTATACCCTCCAGTTAATCTGCGATAACGGGGTATCCTTAACTGGGCATAAATGTAGTCTACTTCAGGCTAACCCACACTGGTATAGCCTGATAACAAACAAGATGCAAGTTACGTTAAAATTCATAAAAAGGAATCTATGGAAAGATCAATTAAATCACTGCAAGATTTAATACAATAAAAAGATGCTTCAATATAGTTACTCTAAACAACAATAAACTCTTCACTCCTATCTGAAAGAAAGTGAAGTATAGTCCTACAGCATAGACCTGGAAACTTCTGAAGAAAGTCTGATGCTCATAAGATGCTCGTATCTTAAATTATATAAAGGCAGGAGGCAGGACACCATACGTGTAGACTGAATACACTAAAAGGTAGGACATATAATGTTAACTGACACGAGAATACTATAAATGCGCAACGGTAGTAATGCTCGACACTAAAAGAAGTACTTCCTCATCAACGAAACAGTCTGCTATGGTTGTGCAAGTCAACAACAACCTAGACTAATAAATGCTGTGAATAATAATGCGTACATATCAAAGAGCTTATATTAAATACTAATAAGTGTCTACTCGATTAAAAATGTCTAGCTGGAATACTCTAGGTGAGGAACTGTGGTTGAGCAAGACAGGCTCGTAGCCTAGTAATGTCCTTAAGACTGTATCTTTTAAGTTACGTTAATTGACTAGGATGCTCTCTTGATAGATCCAGATCACAAGTATCTGGTTCTATCCTGGCGACCCTCTAAAGCCAAGCAAAGAGGCAGAAAAGTGTGGAACTGGCACAGGCCAAAGCCCTCAGTCAACACAAAGCTGCACTCGCAAAGGACACAACCAAAAAGACAGCACAGGCTACCACAGGACCGGTTGAAGTCCTGTAGGTATAAGCAAACCGTACACACATCGATGACAACTACTACAGATACCTTATCCCAGTCTAGCATTAAATAAAAGAGCAGAAACACTAAATCAATAATGGAGACACAGAGTTCATAACCTATACCAACTAAGAACCCTCAAACCTATTCTAAGTATATGTAAATATCTAAGAGAGCTGGTGCTGGTAATACGACTGGCCAACTATGGAAGTCGTATGCAGAACCAGAAGGGATAAGTAATTGAATAAAGAGAGAAGTATGAAAACGAAGAAGTTCAGAGAGAGAGATAGTAGTATAGAGGGTTATATGGGGGACAGATTTCTAGGGACGTCTAGTACCACGCACGCTGTGCCAAGCTCTGCCGGAGACACGCGGGAAGGAGCCCCCACTAGCACCAACAAAGGCAGCGGCACCCAATCACAGACCACTACGTCATGAAATGCTAGCATCCTTGGGCCGCGTCAGGATCCACCAGTCAATCAAGGGCGTGGGAAAGCCCGTGCAAGGGAGGGAAAACTCCTCCAAGCGAGGGAGGCAACACTCACTACCCCCTCGCTGCCCGCTCTCTCTCTCTCCTTAACTTCACACTACAATGCATCTTATATTCTATTAATGATATAAAATACTTCCCGTTGTCACAGACGAAAGCAAAGACCACCACTGGACTGTCTGTGACAATGCGGTTATTAAGAAAGAAAGAACAACATTCTCTGACAACTGTAGCCCATTTCACTGCCCTGGCGAGCGCTAGTGGCTAACGAGAGGCGATTCTGCCAACGCTGGTAGACGTCACAGTATTTACTTTTGTTTTACGAGAAATGGGGTTGAAGGGTCAATTACATCTTAGATAATAATTCTATATATGATTATTTGTTAATTTGGTAAACCAGGTTTTCATTCCCATCTTTTACTATTATTTAATGTTCAAACACTTCAGTGAAGCCCCATAAGTACAATCTTCTTGTAGATAAACGGTGTCATTAAATAATTTTGATTATACCTTTATTAGATCACTAGCTTCGGAGAAATCAGTGATTTCTTACTATTCATATATGCTTTGCATTTCTGTTTCTAAGTGAGTTATTGATTTCAAGTTTACAGTAACAATAGGATGTGAATAGAGTAATTAACTAATAATTACATGGTACACATGAGGCTTCACATAATTTAGCATAAGCATTATCTTCATTAGCTCATTGGTTGTGTTGAAAAATAAGATTGGAGAAACAATTAACATTTTTACTTTATGAAAAACTTGTTCTATCGATGTGCCTGGCAAAATGTTTCTTGCAAAAATATGACCGAGTTTATTAAAACAAAAATGTAAGCTAGTTGCATATACTTCTAAAACCTTCACATAATGGGGTTCTATTCTGGTATTGTTGTTCGCTAGATTATCGGAATGTCTAATGGATTTCTATAAATACCCATTTATAGAGACATGACTAGGTGGAGGGGATGAGTCATCGGTGTGGCCTGTGTGGAGATAAGGTGTGAACGGGGGGGGGGGGGGCGAGGAAAGGCGTTTTTGTGGAGGGGATGAGACGCAGATGGGTGTAGGATTATGTGACTGCTCTATTCTCTTTTTCTTTGTAACCCCTTAGAAACAAACTGCAAACTTCGGTTTAGAATCTGTTATTGCCAAGATGAAAGTTCCGTCAATACACAAACCATTCATTTAAAACTCATCCAAAGACCAGATGCAATAATGAGCCCAGTAACTATGTAGACTTTTTCTAACATTATAGCTGTGTCAGTATGCACTACATTTGGTAGGTATGGTACACCGGAAATTGGTATGCTGTCTCCTGAAAGATGACTCCTGGGAAATCTAGTATTAACCTCTGAAGTGCGCATGGGGGTAATTGGAAACGTCCCCCTGTGCTGACGTATTTGAGGTGTTTCCGTCACTAAAATATTCATTGTGCCATTAATAGCATTAATACTTATCCATATGCGCCTATTATGGGTTGATTATAAAGGTATTAACCTGAAACAACAATAAAACGAGTGAAAACAGCGTTTGGATGGTCAAAATCGGAGATATAGCCCGCGAGTTGTATAATGTATGGGTGAGGCAAACTGCTTTCCCGCCAATTTCCCCCAAGGCCACTGAGACACAGTCGATCGATACTCTCTCTCTCTCTCTTGCACTCGCTTGCCATCAGTGATGACAACACCCTGCTTGCAACTCGTTAATGTTAGCACGAAAATATACCTCAGAATAAGGGAATAACAGGGAAAATAGGTGATAACTGAAGGAGAGGAGGAAAGTGGGGAAGGAGGGGAGGTAGAGGACTGAGATTTTGCATGGCCCAGGGGCCAAAACAAAATAAAAAAATACAAAAATAAAAATAATGTTTTTTTTTTTTTTCGATGTCAAAAGTTGATTTTTTTTTTTTCACTCACTCATAAGAGTCTCCCCGCAGTCTGCCAGGGAACTCTTAAGAGTCTCCCCGCAGTTCCCGGGTTAAGAAATTGTCTTGATTTAGTCTGTTTAAAGCTGAATCCGACATTAAATTGGCTGGTGAGCCTGTACTCTCTTATCATTGACTGATGAATTGAAAATTATGAAGTTTGGTGATTACATTAGCGCACCCATCTTCAATGTTGGAAGACGTCTATAGCCTGTGTTCAAACGCTACCCTTTATGTCTGATTAGATTGACTCTGCCACAAGCCTTCCCCAGATTATTTTCCAGCCATGCACCTGCTTCTTGATTACCTCAAAATCATATGTCCAGTAGTTATTTATCCGGCACCTAAAACAGCATATAGGATACCCAGCAACATACAGTAATCATATGACCCTATAGTATTGATGAAACAGTGTTTAGAGACATGGCCCTTGTCCCCACACTAGAAACACAGTGTCTATCTATTCTATCTATATGCTCAGGCCCAATCCCCATTTTGGGGGTAGCCGACTCAAGACAGAGCAAGAACAGGGAAAACACAAAAACAACATAAAACAAAAAATAAACACTGATAAAAAACACAAACTCACACACATCCAGGTCACCCAGGAGAAGACCCAGAGACCAGGGTTACCAAGGTTGCTCCAGCACTCCCCTGGCCCCTGACCACCCGGAGAGGTTCCGATCTCGGCAGGCAGACATGCAGCGGAGCCAAAGCCACAAGCCCTCCCACCACACTTCCAGGCACACCCTTCATATTAATCGTCTCCCCGGGCCAGGCGCCTGATGGACTATTATCTAGTCGAACTTGCGCCCGACCCCTTACTCCAAATGACCACGTGTTCACTCAACTATTCACAAGCATTCTCCATTCACTCCTGTCCACCACCACTTCCCCTGCCTGATCTATAGTCATTCCTCTATCATCCAAAGCCTTTCTTACACAGTCTCTCCATCTCAATGGGGGTCTTCCTGCCCTTCTATCTCCCCTTGTACCTGACTCACATATTATCTTTGTAAGCCTTTCATCTCCCATTCGTTCAACATGACCATACCAGCTCAGCACCCTTCTGTCCACTCTGGCTGATAAATGTTCCTGCTGCCCCACTCTCCTACGTATCTCTTCATTCCTCAATCTGTCTCTACGAGTAACTCCACACATACTCCTCAAGCAGCTCATCTCCATCACATCCAGCCCTCTTTTCTCCTTTTTCTTCAGAGCCCATGTCTCAGCCTCATACATCACTGTTGTATGTGATATGTTGTGATATGTTGTAACACATAGTGTAAGCGAGACAAATGTAGTTGAGTGGAAGAAACAAGATAATCAATAGACATACAACATATTGAACAAGGTAATTCATACAATCAAAGGAAGTGCAAGCGTTTTATTTTTACACACATTATAATTATACATCTCTTCAATAGATATGGAACACGAGGAATATAAAGGTACCAGCATTACAACAATAAGGAATATACAATCACAACATGGATATGGAATTACTGAGTACTATATGATGTTAGACTCTCAATGTTTTATCCCTTCTGTACCGGCAACGTCATACACATTATATTCTATCTATATTTATTCGATTGTTTGCTATTTAAGAATGATTATTGGTAGTAAAAAGGGTTAATTCAGATAGTTCGAAACCTGTTCAATGCTAGAGGCCCTTTCTAACCTGAATATGATAGTCTAAATATAGCAAGTCGGAGCGGGTGGTGGTGGATGGAAACTGATTCCAAATTAAGGAACTACATTACTCCTCGGTGGTTTAGTGGTTAAGGTGCTGGAGTGCTGCACTACGTGCCTGGGTTCGAACCCTGGCTGGGATATGTCACACAGATAATTATATTTTTAGGCTCTACTTGTTTATTCAGGGAGGTCTTCAGTGTGCCCCAGATTACAAGTATCCTTCTCTAGTACTTAAACGCTAGTGTTTGCGTGTGAGGTGCATGTGTGTATGGTATCTAGCTACGTGACCATGAGTCTGAGCGGGTGGTGGTGGATGGGATCTGATTCCATATGAAGCCACTACTTTCCTTCTCGGTGGTCTAGCGGTTAAGGTGCTAGAGTACTGGCCTGGGTTCGAACCCTGGCTGGGTCATTTCACAAAAATAATATTATTATTGGTATTATTACTGTGTGGCGTCTACCAGCGTGGGCAGAATCGCCTCTCGTTAGCCACTAGTGCTCGCCAGGGACATCGAAATGGGCTACAGTTATCCGAGAATGTTGTTCTTTCTTTCCCAGTAATCGCATTGTCACAGACAGTCCAGTGGTGGTCTTTGTTTTCGTCTGTGACAACGGGTCGTATTTTATATCAATAGTAGTGATGATAGTGCCAGCGTGGGAATGAGAGAGACTTTCAGAGCGAGATGGTAGTGAGTGTCTGTAGGTGCGGGCGCTGTGTCACGTGACACCTGCTGTCTTGTGACGTCTCGGCTCGTGATTGGCCGACCATCGCGCCTTTGCGGGCTCCTGTGTAACTTGCCTCCTACATGAGGGTCCCCAGGAGCTGTCCTCGTCAGGACTCACAAGCGTGAGTAAACCAAGATTTGTGTGCATTAGACTGAGAGAAAGAAAATGGAATGTACGCTTCCATGCCCGAGAGGATTACCTCGGTAATGCGTTCAGCACTCTCCGAGGGTCCTTGGCCACGGAAGCAGAAGTCATTCCATGGGAAATCAAAAAAGTACTGCCGGAGAGCCTCCCAGTCAGCAGCGCCAAAGTGCCACAAGCGCCACCGGCTGGGAGGATCGGGTGGCCATGCTGAAGAGATAGGACACGGGATGGAGACAAGTTTATGGTCGTAGGAGCCCGAAGGAGAGAAAAGATTGACAGTATAAGAAGAAGGATTAGAAGTGAGAAATAAGTCAAGAATGTCGGGCCGATCTCCGAAGCGATCCGGGATACGGGTGGGTTGCTGGACCAGCTGCTCTAGGTAATTTATGTTAGAAAAGACGTAGGCTTGTTCACCAGGTTGTCAGTAGTAAGAGAGGAGAGCCATTGGCGGTGGTTAACGTTGAAATCTCCTATGATGGAGATTTCAGACAAGGGAGAGATGGATAGAATGTGTTCCACTGTAGAGTTTAAATAGTCAAACAATTAGGGAAAGTCAGTAGAGTTAGGGGAAAGATAGACAGCATAGAAATATTTCTTATGAGAATGATAGGATAGTTGGAGCCATAAAGTTGAGAACTTAGAGGAGTCTAACTTGGGAACACGAGAGCAAGTGAGTTTGTTTTGCACGTATGCAAAACATCCGCCTTTGGCTTTGAAACTAGGATGAAAATGAGTGAAAATTAGAGGAAAGGCCGCGAATATTGCAAAAGTTGATAGTAAGAGCGACAGGCCGTGGTCCAGAGCATATAGAGGGGTCATCAGGGGAAGGTCGGGCAGGTCCCCCCACCTGGGGACCAAATATTTGTTACTTAACCCCTTATGTACCAGCGACTTTTAATAAATTGAATTTTTGCTATATTTAGATGATTATATTCAGGTTAGAATGGCCCTCTAGCAATATACAGGTTTCGAACTATATTAATTAACCCTTTTTACTACCAATGATAATTTTTTAAATTGCAAACAATCATATAAATATAGTTAGAATATAATATATATGACATTGCCGGTACAGAAGGGGTAAAAAATGGAGTCTAACGTAATGTAGAAACCAGTTGTTACGACCGGGGCTACGAATAAAACAAGGGCACTTAAAGATTGGACGAGTAATAGGGCACTATGCAACAACGGTACGCTAGATCCAAACCCTCGAACTTATATGCCGGCAAACAAAACACTTATACCCTCCAGAGTTAATCTGCGATAGCGGGGTATCCTTAACTGGGCATAAATGTACTCTACTTCAGGCTAACCCACACTGGTATAGCCTGATAACAAACAAGATGCAAGTTACGTTAAAGTGCATAAAAAGGAATCTATAGAAAGATCAATTAAATCACTGCAAGATTTAATACAATAAAAAGATGCTTCAATACAGTTACTCTAAACAACAATAAACTCTTCACTCCTATCTGAAAGAAAGTGAAGTATAGTCCTACAGCATAGACCTGGAAACTTCTGAAGAAAGTCTGATGTTCATAAGATGCTCGTATCTAATCTTGAACTATATAAAGGCAGGAGGCAGGACACCACACGTGTAAATTGAATACACTAAAAGATAGGACATATAATTTTAACTGACACGAGAATACTATAAATGCGCAACGGTAGCAATGCTCGACACTAAAAGAAGTACTTCCTCATCAATGAAACAGTCTGCTATGGTTGTGCGACTCAACAACAACCTAGACTAATAAATGCTGTGAATAATAATGCGTACATATCAAAGAGCTTATATTAAATACTAATAAGTGTCTACTCGATTAATTATGTCTAGCTGGAATACTCTAGGTGAGGAACTGTGGTTGAGCAAGACAGGCTCGTAGCCTAGCGATGTCCTTAAGACTGCATCCTTTAAGTTACGTTAATTGACTAGGGTGCTCTCTCGATAGATCCAGATCACAAGTATCTGGTTCTATCCTGGCGACCCTCTAAAGACAAGCAAAGAGGCAGCAAAGTGTGGAACTGGAACAGGCCAAAACCCTCAGTCAACACAATGCTGCACTCGCAAAGGACGCAACCGAAAAGACAACACAGGCTACCACAGGACCGGTCGAAGTTGTGTAGGTATAAGCAAACCATACATACATCGGAGACAACGACTACAGTTACCTTATCCCAGACTAGCAATAAATAAAAGAGCAGAAACACTAAATCAATAATGGAGACACACACCAAGTTCTTAACCTATACTAACTAAGAACCCTCAAACCTACTCTAAGTACATGTAAATATCTCTGAGGACGGCGCATGCAATACAATGGGCCGGCTATGGAAACCGTATGCAGAACCCAAGGGGATAAGTAATTGAATAAAGGCGAGAAGTAATGGAAAAGAAGAAGTTCAGAGAGAGAAACAGTGGTAAAGGTGGTGATCGGGTCTACCTCTGCTAGTGTCGAGCCTAGTTTGTGTTTTGGCAACGTCGAGCCTACCTAAATGACAAAATACCTGATTGCTGTGAAAGTGTTTGATACTCTCAAAATTCAAGTTTAAATTCTTGGAATACAAAGATTGGGAAATAAGAGTTTATAGGGCAAATAAAAGTGTGGAATTAACCCTTATTTAGCGGGTAGTAAGGTATTTTACACCGTGCGGCCCAGCGGGCATAATCCCGAAATATTCGCTCACTTTCACTCGCCCTAGTGCCGTTAATATGGCTCCAATGCGAACGAAACGATAATTTTTGGAAAGAGCATCTCTTCGTATCCCCATATAAGTCTATTATGGATGTTATGAGCGAGTGTGGAGGGTGGGAAGAGGTGAGGAAGAGGAGGTACTTTTTGGTCTATTTCCCGGGCGCATTTGGATGCGTTCGCTTTGCCCTGACTTCGGCCTCCAACGCTCTCACTCTGGCTCGCTCACTTTCCTCTCTCGCGCGCTCTGTCTCTCTCTCTCTCCCTTATCCGTATATGTAATTCTCATTATTATTTTCTCTAATCTCTCTCACTCCTCCCATCTGTCTGTCTCTCTCTCTCTCTCTCTCTGGCTCGCTCGCTTTCCCTCTCTCGCGCGCTCTGTCTCTTTCTTTCTCCCTTTCTCTCTTCCTCATCCGTATATGTAATTCTCATTATTTTTTTCTCTAACTAATCCCTCTATTTCATTTATTTGCTTGTAATATTTCTGTATTATTATATCTTTTTCACTCTCTTTCTTCAGTTCAGTTTCTGTAGTCTCTCTCTTTCTCTCTCTCTTCCTCATCCGTATATGTAATTCTCATTATTATTTTCTCTAATCCCTCTTTCTTTATTTGCTTGTAATATTTCTGTATTATTATATCTTTTTCACTCTTTCTTCAGTTCAGTTTCTGCATTCTCTCTCTCTCTCTCTCTGTTTCGCTTGCTTTGCAGGAATTTTGTTTTTGTTTTATATATAATATTATTTCAACATATTTCCAAATCACCCTATGGAGTAGTGTTGACGAATAATTTTTTTTGTTTGTGGTGTTCCCAGGAGGTGTAATCCACATGTGATTGAGGTAGACAAAAGGCAGTTATGTGATTGAGGTAGGTAAAAGGCAGTTATGTGATTGAGGTAGGGAAAAGGCAGAACTGCCTATAGAGAGTGTATGAATGTGATTGAGGAAGTCAAAAGGCAGAATTGCCTATAGCGAGTGTATGAATGTATGTATGAATGAATGACATGGATGTATGAGGTGGACTAAGAACCAGATGGATGGATGAGATTCGAAACTTATGGATGTAATGGGTGATGTTGCTGATGATGATGAATGCACTTGTGTTTGGGTAGTGTGCTATTCCACCATATGAATGATTGAATGACATGAATTCATGAGGTACTTTGAAATAGATGAATGAATGATTGAATGAAGTTATGAATGACATGAATTCATGAGGTACTTTGAAATAGATGAATGAATGATTGAATGAAGTTATGAATGATTGGCAAGAAGGGAGGAGGTTAGAAGTGTTCCAGTGTGTAGTACTTGGTGTAGCAAGGAATAGGACAGAGTCCCACATCACACCGACTACACTTGGACGCGACTTCCCTCCTATGTCGGGGCCTCCTTGTCGTGTGACTGCAGACGTGGCACACCTTCTTTCCGGCCACCCGGCCAGCAGAAAGTTGGTTAGGGTTGGGAGGTGCAGTCACAAGCCTGTGGGTCAAGAAGTAGTCTCGGCACTCAAGGCGGCTGGGCAAATCCACGATCGCCCTCGGAACTGGTGCCGCACATGTGGTTCCGTGCTTACGGAGGATGGCCTCTATGATGTCCTTGGAGAACAGCCTTACAGAGGTCTTCTTTCCTGTGTGCGTCATCCACAGGTTGGATGCGTTGAGGACAGTGACGTCAAGAAGATGGAGTACGACCTTCTTGTACCATTTACAGGTCTTCCTCAGGCAGTCAACAGCAGTGATCTGCATATCACTTTTGTCCACCAACCGCATGTTCACATTATACTCCAGGACAGCGTCAGGTTTGGAGATAACAACTACAGTCCTGTTGCCTGTGACACGGTCCTGCAGGTATCTCCTCTTCCCGCTATCTAGCAAAAAAAAAAAAAAAAAAAGTGACCGAAATCGCCGATATATAATAATTTACTTATCATTACTTACTATATCTTATAAACAATAGTAGATAGCCAACTTACCATAATACCGTGTTACGCTTCTGCATAGTAACCACGTGCGGGCATGCGCGCGTGTCGGCTGCCCAGCCGTTTAGAAACCGGCTGGTGGTAGCCGGCCGGCAGGCTTTCCCTTAGTATATATCCTACGACAATGTAACTAATGTCTGGGATATTCTTATGTTGTTTCACAGCTTGAAGTTGCCCTTATTCTTAACCAACGCATCTTAGTATATTTTATTCTCGATAGTTGATTGTTTCTTTATAATATATAAGATGTAAGTCTAGTGAGAGCGGGAAGAGGCGAGCGGGAGAGAGAGACCGGCTTGGGACGTTGCTTCGCGCGGAGAGACCAGCTTGGGACGAGCCTGAAGCGCTGCCACATGCATTTGATTGCAATGTTAGGCTTAGTTTCGACTCACGCACGGGGTAGAGGATTTTGACCAGGCAACTGTGTTGAGTGTTGCCAAGCCTGGGATGTATTCTGCATGCCTAGGGCGGGGTCCAGACAGATTCAAGACTCAGAGCTCACCTCATTGTCGTACCCTTTGGACCCCCTTGATATCTATCCCTCTCAACCCCACTTAGAAACGTTCTCTCTTACTTTGTATACCTTCTTTCCACTACTTCACCAATCTATTTAATTATCCCATCCCCTTGATAGACCTTATATCTATTATTGTATTAACGACGAGCTCTCAGATAATAGATAGGATTTTGGGCCTTATGCAGAGATGTAATTGTTAATGAGACCTAGGAAGCTTTTTTGTTGTCTCATATTTGGTGGTTTCATGCTTGCTAGTGTGTTCTTGTGTCAGGTTAGCAGGGGCTAGACCGGGGGGGAGGCTTTTTGCGATCCTTTAAGTAAAGTCTGCTGGTGCAAGTCCCGTGGACCCGCACGACTTTACTAGGATACCCGTGGGAGTCTGGGGGCATTTTCTTGTCTGTGTCCCTGTGTGTCTAGCGTTGTGTTGTGTGAGGGCCATTGCCTAGTCCACTCAGCACTGCGTTAGCACGTCTTGCTTTTGTTTTAGGGTCGCCAGGAGAGAGTCAGATACTTGCGATCTGAGTCTCCCAAGAGAGCACCCTTTCAATTAGAGTAATTTGGCGCACAGACCTGGGAACGTCCCTAGGCTAGAGCAGGTGGCTCAGCCCGGGTATCCGAAGCCTATATCCTTCCGGCTAGACCTCGGCCACCTGGCAGATTAACAGCTAGGGGTTTATTATCTCTGTATCCTTGTTATTGTGCCACAGTTTACCGTTTTTGTGAGCATTGTGAGTCAGGGTGTGGCTTAGAGACTCTGTCCGAGCAGGCTTGCCTGACTAAGAGTGAGAAGCACACCTGTATGTGGTTATGTTGCGAGTTGCTGCCTTTATTTAATTATACCTATGCCATTATACACTGTAGGTCCTATCACTAGTATTTATTCCTGCTTATGAGTTAAGAGTTCTCTAAATCCGTAACGTACTTTCTTTGCTAAGCATCAGATCCTACAGTAGCCGCATGCAGTTTAGAAACCCGCATCTTGTCTACCTGTATGATGTTTTGAGGACTGTTTGCTTTCACCTTCTTTCACGCAGGGGTGATTAGTTGTATTAATTAGCGTAACGTTAAATGTGCTTTCTTCTAGTTTGTTATTAAATTGTTTCTGCAATTTAATTCCGTTATCTATCTTTTCCTTGAAACTTTAAGTCAACTTAATTGTGTGATCTTTTATATAGCCTGCTTGACTATCAGCAGTCTATAGTGCGTGCACCCTGTAACCGAGTCATAGGATACCTCGTTGTCCAGGCAGGACTCTTGACGGTTTAGGGTGGTTTGTTGCCTGGGTTTATAGATAAGGGATGGATCTAGCGTTTTCCGTTGTTGCTTGTTGCCGCATACCTAGTCCAATAGAAAGAGCCCAGTGTTTATATATCCCAGGACGTAACAAATGGCGACCTTGCATAGGATTTACTGAACAGAGGAATATAGTGGTCATTTGTTTTGATATTCCTTATGATTAGAGGAATACAGTGGACATAGTTTTTTTTTGGAGCAACCAATATAACACATTAAAAGACTTTAAATAACATTAGTATATACATACTTGCATAGGAGATAAGGCACATTCTATAACCGTGATAATTACTGCAGTACACAAACAAGTCTAATACATCAGAACACAGTTATGGGTCAGGTCACGATACGGGCTCGGAGGGAGAAAGACCTGTGGAGTGGCTAGTCGATAGCGAGGAGGGTGCTAGAAGATTTTTAGAGGTGCCCCTTACCGCTGCCAGGGTGTTGAAGCTGAATAAGTATGGCTTAAAGTGTGTGGCAGGTCTTCAGGTTCACCAGGGTTTAAGTGGCATGAGGAAAGATCAGCTGAGGACTTTGATATTGGGATTAGGAGGGAGAGACCTGGGTGGAGAGGCGACTGGGGTTCCCGGTCCCCAGCCCCCCCTACACTCTACCCCCATATCAAACGTCAGGGTGCCTGAATTTAGTACATACCCCTAAGTTGATGGTCAATGGCAGCGTGGAATTCAATCACAGGGACCCTCTCCATTAAATGCACCTGCCCCTCCTCAAGGGTTGACTCCAGATTTGTTGTTTCGGCTTGAGATGGCCAAGGTTGAGGCCGCTAGAGCTCAGGTTGAGGCCGCCGAAAGACAGAATAGTGTGCAGGCTGAGGTTGCTAGAGCTCAGGCTGAGGCTGCAGAGAGAACAGCTATACGAGAGGATGAACTGCAGGTAGAGTCTGCTAGGTATCGGGCTGACAGGGAGCTGGAGAGATCTCGAGTGGAGGTAACAGGGCGAAATATTGGGGGAGGTAACAGACATCGGGACCAATCATTGTCGCAGCTGCTTAAACTAGTTCCTGTGTTCGATGAATTATGTGTGGCTGAGTTTTGTATGCGAGTTGAGAAGTGTTAGGAACACCAGTGGCCTCAGGAAAAGTGGGCAGCATTAGTTTCATCAAGACTCCTAGGAAAGGGGCTAAAAGCGTATGATGCACTACCTTTAGAGTCCTGTGTAGTTTATGATGAGCTAAAGAAGGCTGTGCTACGGGCCTATGAGTTACAACCAGAAACTTACCGCTTGAAGTTTCGGGGTGTTACTAAGGGCAAGGATAGTACCTTCCTAGAACACACCCGGGACTTGTCTGATGCACTACGACATTGGCTGCGTTCTGAGAGGGCAGCTACTTTTGAGGAGTTGAGTGAGCTGGTTCTCTTGGAGCAGTTCTTTAAGTGCACAGGCGGGGACTTAACATTAAATATAAAGGACAAAAATCCTAGAACTCTCCAGGAGGCAGCAGAAATGGCTGACCTCCGACTGTCATTAATTCGAGGGTGCGGAGCAGCAGGTAGGAGTGAGTCGGGTGCAAAGGATCGTACCCCTCCCCCTCCCAAGAATTTTGATACACATAAATACACAAAACCATCTAGCACTGACAATAAAACTGAACATAAACCAAATACCGTCTCATATAAGAAGTCTAATGGTACCTCCCACTCCCAAGGGAAACGAAAGAGTAAAGAGTGCTTCGCATGTCACAAGGAGGGTCACTTTGCAAATGCTTGTCCGAACAAGCTACCAAACAAGGTTGTGTCATTGGCCCGCAGCATAGGGGTGTCGCCTATATCTTCTGAGTTTGCCAAGGGTAGTTCGTCAGAGGGTGGGACACAGCCTGTGTTCAAGAGTCCGGAAGGCTCGAACCCTGTCCGCGACGTCTTTGGGGGTCATAGAGGGCATGGTTTTGTGAGGTGGGCTGGCGAAAGGCGAGGAGTTAAGCTATTGCGTGATACGGGGGCTTCTCAGACCTTGTTAAAGAACTTTACTGGTAATAATAATAATAATAATAATAATACTTTATTTCAGACTCACACAGTACAGAGGGGACCATACTGGGGTCCATATATACCTTACAGTAACATAAATATATATAAATATATATAAGCTACTGTACATAGGCTACATAAAATAAAAAGAAATTAAATAATACCCAGCTTGCTATCATGTAGTTCACAGCACTGCCTCAACCAAAAACAGTGGTCATCAAACTACTGTGTTACCAAAACCACTGTCCTAATTGTGTACAGTACCATGCCTCACATCATTTAGCTTCCGGTACAGTATGTTGCTACAGTACAGTATAGGAATATCGGTACTGTACTGCACTATGAGGATCAGTACCGGTATGCTAATTCTGTAGAGTAGCAGACCTGAAATCATTACTTAAGGTTAAATATAGAGCAACTTCCTCCAGTGTGCCTGGATCCTGGAGGTGTACACTATGCTTGGAGTTTGTAGCATTTTAATGATCCTGTTCTCAGAAGTGTTAAGGCGCTGAATGAATTTATATGTTAGCTTTCTAATGAGTGATTTGTAACAGTGTAAGTTCATATAGGCACATAGCGTACTTGTACTCTCATATTTTGAGAGCCCCAGAAACATTTTCATGATATTGTGATATGAGATACTTAGTCTATTCACTGTAATTTTCTTATAGTTCCACCATAGTTGTGCTGTATACATTGGTGAGCAGTAGGAGTTGAACAATGTTATTTTTGTATCCCATGTGCACATATGAAATTTTCTTAATATTGAATTTCCCTGCATGTAAAGTTGCCTTCGCTGACGACCCATATCCTCATCATCTGAGCGATCACATGAAATATAGTGTCCTAGATACTTTACTTTACTGACTTCTTCTATAATTTCTTCATATAAATGGAATTTAGGTAGCTTTGATTTCAATAGAAGGTTAGATTTAAATATTATGATATTGCTCTTTATAGGATTAAATTTGACTGAATGTTCGATTCCAAATTGTTCACATACTCTTAATAATTTATCCAGTCCTGCTCCAGAGGGCGCGATTAAGGCTAGGTCATCAGCATACATGAGATGATTTACAATGGTGCTGCCAATACAGCACCCAGTGCGAGTCTTGTTCAGCTCCAGACTAAGATCATCCATGTAGACGTTGAAAAGATACGGAGACAATATCCCCCCCTGCCTAACACCATTGGTTACGGCGAAAGAGCCTGACAGGATGTTGCCCCATCTTACACACATCATTTTTTGATTAGCATACCAGAAAATAAGTATCCTAACAATATAGCTAGGCACTCCCCTGTTAACTAATTTTTCAAATAAGGTTTTGTGACACACCCTATCAAAAGCCTTACTTGCATCAAGAAAACAAGAGAAAATTGAGCTATTTAGTTTGTTGTATGTATCAATCACTTCTTTCAGCACATATATGCATTGGTCTGTGCCATGATTTTTCTTAAAGCCAAACTGATTGCTGCTGGTGACAATATATGCAGACATTCTTTCTAGCATTATCATTTCAACTACCTTACTCACCACACTAGCAAGTGCTACTGGGCGGTAGTTGTCTTTTGCTGTAATTTTACCTGATTTATCTTTAATGACAGGAACAAGTATTACGGATATCATAGACTCCGGCAGGACACCATGCGTAAATAGACTGGTGATGCAAGAACTAAGTTTATCTATTAACAACTTATCTGCATATTTAAGATGTTCTGCATATATACCATCCAGCCCACAAGCTTTATTTAGGTTAAGTTTTCTTATGGCATTCTCAAGATCACTTTCAGTCACTTTAATGTCTTCATAATTACTATCTTTCACATATTGAATTGCACCATTAGTAGACCTTTGGTTTACACTGTTAAGTAGTTCCTTAAAATGAGTTTTCCATAAGTCAGCAATGTTCTCTTCACCCGTAACCCCCTCAACACTGACAGGTAATGGTGTGTTACAATTTTGCATGGATCTGATGTCCTTCCAAAAACAGTTAGTATCCTTTTCTGCCAGACTCTTTGCAAGGGCTTCCTTCCTTAATTGGTTTTCATTTTGCTTAATAAATCTAATGGCATATTTGGTCCTAGCCTTTGCTCTTTTGTGAAGTTCAAATATAGGCCCCTGTCTAGGCTGACCTACTTCAAGCCAATGAGACCTAGCATCTCTGGAGGCCTGATACAGGTCAGCCACATAGTCTTGCCAACCTGGCTTATTGAATGAGGACTTATATTTACGGCTATTAAAAATACTTTCCCCCGCTTTTGATAAAGAATCTATTATACTATTGTAAAATTTAATAATGTCCTTTCTGTGTTGTGCATCACTACATTTTGGATCCCTGCATTGTGCTACACCATTACCATCATATTGCACCCTATTTAATAAGTCCTTGGTTTTATCACAGTACATTTGGCACTCTTCATTTGAGATTACATTCCATGGAACTTTTGCCTTGATGCTATTGCTAGTTTCTGTTATTTCCGGTGCTTTATTAATTTGGATTGTTAATTCTATAGGTATGTGGTCGTCATCCGTAATGTCGTATCTTATGGCCATTTCTGAGATAGAGTCATGAAAGTCAGAGCTAGAGATTGAATGATCAAGCCACGACCTGGTCTCCCATGCTTCACTAACATATGTATAGCTATTTTCTGGAAGCAGGTTTTTGGAGGACAAAATTAAACCTTGCTCCTCACAAAACCTTAACATATGTTTAGCAAACATGGAACCACCCAACTCGTGAGGGGTAGCATTCCAATCACCTACCACTGAGTAACACGTTATCTCTAATTCAGAAATTAGGCCACCAAGCTCCCCTAACTTTTCCAAATAAAGTTCTTCATTTTCTGCACACTGATACGGTAAGTAAACACAAAATATTGCAAATTTTCTGTGTCCCACTTCCAGCTGTATTCCCGCACACCAGCTTAAATTTGTCTCAATGGTTTTAATTACACTATCTAGGCACGATCTCCACATTATTGCAACTCCCCCTGAGGGGTGACCTGCCACAATACCATCACGTGTGTCCGTAGTGGAGACCCCGTACCCATGGAAATCTTTATCTAATATGTTCAAATTACCTAAGTCCTGTTTTGTGTACCAGGTTTCCTGAAGGCAGACTATGTCACTGGTCCTTAATGTAGATACGATGTCAGGTCGCAACAGGAGATTCCTCTTTGTTTTGGGGAGTCCTCTGCAATTGTATGAAGTTACTTTTATACTTGCTGCTGTTGTAGGTATCCCCTCCATTACTGCGAGTTGGATAGTGGTGTGCGATGCCTCCAAGTCCCAGAAGCCTCTGCACTGTCCTCATTGGGATATTGTCTTGGTTCTCTGTACCGATTAACGCTGCTCGGTTGGTGGTAGTTCAGGGGATCAATGCTACGAAGTCCTACCTGCTGGTGCGGATGGAGCTGGAGGTGGGTGGTGTGGCGAAGGAGCTGGATGTAGGAATTGTAGAGAACTTGCCTGTTGGGGGCGTCGACCTCCTCCTCGGCAACAACTTTGCGGTGCCTGCTTCTAAGGTTTCACCCTTGGTCGTTGCCGAGAAGGCGGCCGACGTTAGTAGGGAGGAACAGGAGTGGGTTGAGAAGTGTAGCGTACAAACCATGGCGTGTGTTGTGACGCGTTCTCAGACATCCGGAGCCTTGCAGCCACCACCTCAGTCTATCAAACCGCGGAGGAAAGGTCACAAGAAAACGGGAAGTGTTGGTCAATTGGAGAGTTTTGAGCTGGCAGTGTTTCTTAGTGACTCATTATTGGCACCTATGTTAGAGTCTGGAGAGGCCCCGGGGCCTGTCACCGCTAGTGCAGGTGCAGGGCAGGAAGAGACTCTGCGAGAGCATCGTTATGCGCAGCGTGAGGAAAGGATGGCTCAGCGGGACATTGGAGGTGGAAATAACTTATTTAAGATGAACTTGGATAATCTCGCACCTGCTGATATATGTTCCTTGCAGCTGGAAGATCCTGAAGTCAGGGTGTGTGGTAATGGTGCTGTCGAACTGGAGAGCGATGGGGATGCGCAGCCTGGTGATTTTTTCTTGTCCGAGGGGATCTTGTATCGGAGACATCAGGATCCCAAGAAAAAGTGGGATGGCGGGTCAGGATTAGTGGACCAGTTAGTAGTACCGAGGGTGTGCCGTGAGAGCTTATTGAGATTAGCTCATGATGTGCCTTTGGCAGGGCACCTGGGGGCACGGAGGCAGCTCTGAGCAAGCTTTTCTGGTGGCCTGGGTTAAAGGCGAGTGTCGTGTCATGGGTGTCACAGTGTCACACTTGTCAAGTTGTTGGGAAACCCAATCAGGTCATCCCGAGAACCCCGTTACAACCCATCCCTGTCATTGGGCCGCCCTTCAGCTAAGTAGTTATCGATATGGTTGGCCCCTTGCCCCCCACTAGTGCCGGCAATAAATTTTTACTAACTGTAATGGATGTAGCAACACGGTATCCAGATGCTTACCCCATGCGCAACGGGATGGCTAAGACTGTTGTCAAAAACCTACTTGTCTATTTCTCTCGTTATGGCTACCCTCAGGAGATCCAGTCTGATCAGGGATCCAATTTTACTTCTGCTCTGTTTAAGCAGACCATGCAGCAACATGGGATAGTGTCTGTGGTGTCATCTGCCTACCATCCCGAGAGTCAGGGAGTTTTGGAAAGGTGGCACTCGACTCTCAAGAGTATGTTGCGGTGTTATTGCATGGAAAATGGGAAGGACTGGGATCTAGGTCTCCCATACGTTTTATTTGCTGCGAGAGAAGTACCTGGGGAGAGCTTGGGATTTAGCCCGAACGAGTTGGTTTTTGGACACAGGGTCAGGGGGCCCCTCCACATAGTCAAGGAGATCTGGGAGGGAGTCACAAAGCCATGCTCGCTTCTAAAGTATGTTGTTGAAAGCCGTGAGAGAATGCTAAAGAGCCTGGAGGTAGCAGGTCGGAACCTTAAGAGTTAACAAGCTCAGATGAAGGACAGATACGACCAGAAGGTGAAGCTGAGGGAGTTTGAAGAAGATCAGGAGGTACTGATACTACTGCCTCTGGTGGGACACCCCTTGTCTGCCAAGTATTCTGGTCCGTATCGGGTTGTAAGGAAGGTTTCTGATCTCGACTATTTAGTAGCTACTCCTGATCGTAAGAAAAAGAACCAACTTTGCCATGTAAATCTGATGAAAGAGTATGTGAGGCGCCCCTCCGAGCCTCTCACTGTCCCGGTGTTGATCTGCAGCGATCGTGGTGGAGAAGGAGGAAGGGACAGTCAAGCTGCGGGGGAGGATAATTGGGATTGTCATGTTTCCGCGGATCAGTGGGCGGGGAATTCTAGACAAGTGGCTCACGAGTTGATATTGCACCTGCCTGAGCAACAGCGTGTAGCTGTGCAGCACTTGTTTGATTCAAACCCAGCTGTTTTCGCGGAGCATCCTGGCCTCACTACTCAAGCGGTGCACGATGTCGATGTTGGGGACCACCCGCCCTTTAAATCAGTGCCATACCGTGTTCCCCCTATTAAATTACCAGCACTTAGGGAAGAGCTGGATTATATGCTGAAACGTGGGCTGATTTCTGAGGGTGCAGTAAGGTGGACTTCCCCAGTCACACTGCAGCCCAAACCAGATGGCAAGGTGCGGTTTTGTATAGATTTCCGCAGGTTGAATGGTTTAACCCCCACAAATGCCTACCCTCTCCCTCGCGTGGACGACAGTGTGGATAAGATAGGAAAAGCCAAGTTCCTCACTAAGATAGACCTTGTTAAGGGATATTGGCAAGTGCCCTTGTCTGAGCGAGCGCGAGAGGTGTGTGGGTTTGTGGTGGACGGTGCCACATATCGTTGCCATGTTATGCCATACGGGCTGAAAAATGCCCCTGCAACATTTCAGAAATTAATGAACGACATTGTAGCCGACATTCCCAACTGTACGGTGTACCTAGATGATGTCATAATATACGACGATGATTTTAACCGTCACTGTGCTCACATCGGACAGCTTTTTAATAAACTGAATGAAGCAGGTTTGGTGGTAAACCTGGGTAAGTGCGATTTTGTCAAAGCCACAGTTTTGTACCTGGGGTTCGAGGTGGGGATGGGTCAGGTGTGCCCTCCACAGACAAAGATCAAAGCCATCGATCAGTTTCCCCAGCCTACGACTAAGAAACAAATCATGCGGTTTCTAGGTATGATAGGCTATTATCGTCGCTTCATCAAAGGCTATTCGACTGTACTTGCACCTTTAACTGACTTATTATCTAAGGACAAGAAGTTCCGGTGGGTTCCTGAGTGTGCAGAGGCGTTTTCCTTGGTGAAACACCTGTTATGTACCCACGCCATACTCAGGGCCCCGGACTTCAGCAGACCTTTTCAGCTGGCGACTGATGCCAGTGGCGTAGGGGCTGGGGCTGTCTTGTTACAGACAGATGATGAAGGTATCGAACGTCCAGTGAGTTTTTACAGTAAAAAATTCAATAGTGCACAAAGGAATTACTCTGTAATTGAAAAAGAACTCCTGGCGATAGTGCTGGCGCTCAGGCACTTCAATGTATATGTTCCTGCTTTCGGACCAGTCATAGTGGTTTATACTGATCATCACCCTCTGTTATTCTTGAATCAGTTTCATAACCGGAATATGAGGCTGACCAGGTGGTCACTCATGCTTCAGGAGTATAATCTGGACATAAGCCATATTGCCGGTTCTGATAACGTGATAGCGGATTGTCTATCAAGGGTGGATGATGTTGGTTAGACTGCCACAGGATTGAGGGTTGAGTGTGGAGGAAAATAGGCTGTCACTGTAGTTCAGCCGAAAAAAACAAATTAAAAACGCAAAAACCTTATAAAAACACTTTATTTTTTATAACGTGTAGAATTTTGTATAAGATGTTGTAGCAGTATCTAAGTTGAATGTTTTCGCTTATTGTCGCTGAGTTAGTTGAACTTGCTCGGTGGAGCGCAAGAGTCTTTATTTTTTTTATATATAGTGCCTTGTGTCGCAACAGTGTGTGGTACTATGAGAAGCTTTCTGTTAGATATGAAGAACTTAGTCAAGGGTCTTATATCTTGGGGGAGGTGTTACGCTTCTGCATAGTAACCACGTGCGGGCATGCGCGCGTGTCGGCTGCCCAGCCGTTTAGAAATCGGCTGGTGGTAGCCGGCCGGCAGGCTTTCCCTTAGTATATATCCTACGACAATGTAACTAATGTCTGGGATATTCTTATGTTGTTTCACAGCTTGAAGTTGCCCTTATTCTTAACCAACGCATCTTAGTATATTTTATTCTCGATAGTTGATTGTTTCTTTATAATATATAAGATGTAAGTCTAGTGAGAGCGGGAAGAGGCGAGCGAGAGAGAGAGACCGGCTTGGGACGTTGCTTCGCGCGGAGAGACCAGCTTGGGACGAGCCTGAAGCGCTGCCACATGCATTTGATTGCAATGTTAGGCTTAGTTTCGACTCACGCACGGGGTAGAGGATTTTGACCAGGCAACTGTGTTGAGTGTTGCCAAGCCTGGGATGTATTCTGCATGCCTAGGGTGGGGTCCAGACAGATTCAAGACTCAGAGCTCACCTCATTGTCGTACCCTTCGGACCCCCTTGATATATATCCCTCTCAACCCCACTTAGAAACGTTCTCTCTTACTTTGTATACCTTCTTTCCACTACTTCACCAATCTATTTAATTATCCCATCCCCTTGATAGACCTTATATCTATTATTGTATTAACGACGAGCTCTCAGATAACTAGATAGGATTTTGGGCCTTATGCAGGGATGTAATTGTTAATGAGACCTAGGAAGCTTTTTTGTTGTCTCATATTTGGTGGTTTCATGCTTGCTAGTGTGTTCTTGTGTCAGGTTAGCAGGGGCTAGACCGGGGGGGAGGCTTTTTGCGATCCTTTAAGTAAAGTCTGCTGGTGCGAGTCCCATGGACCCGCACGACTTTACTAGGATACCCGTGGGAGTCTGGGGGTATTTTCTTGTCTGTGTCCCTGTGTGTCTAGCGTTGTGTTGTGTGAGGGCCATTGCCTTGTCCACTCAGCACTGCGTTAGCACGTCTTGCTTTTGTTTTAGGGTCGCCAGGAGAGAGTCAGATACTTGCGATCTGAGTCTCCCAAGAGAGCACCCTTTCAATTAGAGTAATTTGGCGCACACACCTGGGAATGTCCCTAGGCTAGAGCAGGTGGCTCAGCCCGGGTATCCGAAGCCTATATCCTTCCGGCTAGACCTCGGCCACCTGGCAGATTAACAGCTAGGGATTTATTATCTCTGTATCCTTGTTATTGTGCCACAGTTTACCGTTTTTGTGAGCATTGTGAGTCAGGGTGTGGCTTAGAGACTGTCCGAGCAGGCTTGCCTGACTAAGAGTGAGAAGCACACCTGTATGTGGTTATGTTGTGAGTTGCTGCCTTTATTTAATTATACCTATGCCATTATACACTGTAGGTCCTATCACTAGTATTTATTCCTGCTTATTAGGTAAGAGTTCTCTAAATCCGTAACATACTTTCTTTGCTAAGCATCTGATCCTACAGTAGCCGCATGCAGTTTAGAAACCCGCATCTTGTCTACCTGTACGATGTTTTGAGGACTGTTTGCTTTCACCTTCTTTCACGCAGGGGTGATTAGTTGTATTAATTAACGTAACGTTAAATGTGCTTTCTTCTAGTTTGTTATTAAATTGTTTCTGCAATTTAATTCCGTTATCTATCTTTTCCTTGAAGCTTCAAGTCAACTTAATTGTGTGATCTTTGATATAGCCTGCTTGACTATCAGCAGTCTATAGTGCGTGCACCCTGTAACCGAGTCATAGGATACCTCGTTGTCCAGGCAGGACTCTTGACGGTTTAGGGTGGTTTGTTGCCTGGGTTTATAGATAAGGGTTGGATCTAGCGTTTTCCGTTGTTGCTTGTTGCCGCATACCTAGTCCAATAGAAAGAGCCCAGTGTTTATATATCCCAGGACGTAACAACCGATACACCAAACCGATACGCATGCGGTTTTGTTTATCACCTGTTTACTAAAGTGCCACCATTATCGATTTTCTTCGAGCCGACTCGAGCGGGAGGGTCACCAATTGAAGTTAAATCCGCTAGCATATATTGTTAGATGTAAGACATGATAAATACCACTAGAAATATGAATTGGCAAAATCCATATAATATCACTTACAAATTGTTCTGAAATTTCAAAACAAAACCGCTAGTGTAAGTCATTGCTGCTAGATCGAAGTAAAGGTCTCTAGATCTAGCGGAAGTCGCTATACGTATTGGCAGTACTGCACACTGCCGACGGCGATTCGTTGTTGACATTGTTGTTAATGTTCCAGTTGAGGGATGAACAAAATATTTTCCTTGTCCAATAATAGCAATTTCATAGTCCCACAGGACTTATTTTGATATATTTATGACCCCTGGTATGAAGGTATGTTGCCAATATAATAATAGAGACAAATAAATAGTTAAAAGGAGTAATAACCTAATAATAATGACAAATAAATAATTTACTCTGTGTATCCGAATACTCCCTGTGACCGAAATGGCCATGGCCCATATAGTTCGATTATGGGAGTGATCACTTGTAAGCACAAATATTCAATCTTTCGTTGTTTATATTACCGTAAGAAATTTACTGAACGCCTGAAAATAATACGCTATAAAATGCTTGCAATCAAACTTTCAAGCAATTACAAGGTCACATTGTGACGCCTGCAGCTTAGCAGAACGCCACCTGGGCTCAGCCGCTCGCTAGGCCACTCGCTAACACTCGCCAGGGCAATGAATTTGGGTACAGTCTATCTACAATGTTGTACTTTCTTTCTTGTGAATCGTCATGTCACAGGCAGTACAGAAGTGGTCTTTATTTTCGCCTGTGACAATGCATTATATTTTATATCATCAGTTGTAAGTTTAATGTATAAGACTGAATGATACAGCTAGAGAGTGTGAGTGAGTAAGTGCAGGAGGCAGAGGGTTGTACGCGTAGTGTTACACGTTGTCTCGGTGATGTCATGCCACGGCTGGGCCCTCTGAGTGGCTAGCCGCCTTGCAGCCCTCCTGCCGCGGCAGGAGGTAGTCCCCCCGCACTCCCTGCTGCCTTTGTGTCTTCCTTGCTCAGAGCTTGCCTGACCAGCATACCCTTCACACCTCCCTTGCAACCTGTCCCCAACTTCTACCTATAGAACACTTTCTCTCTCTCTCAACTTCTTACCTCTCATTCTTTAAATCTATTTAATATCATAACTCCCCTTTGGTTCTGCACGATTTCATACATCGGCCATCGTATTATATGCTGAAGCTCTCAGATATTCCATGTTTAGTTAGACATTTTGGAGGGGTTAACATTTTGTCTGTAGAGGTTCGACACACTCGCAGTGTCTCCCTACCTATTTCTTGGTTGTCTGCTGGGCTATTTAATGCTAGACTGGGGTAAGGCTATTGATGTTGTGATTTCCGATGTGTACCAGGTTTTGTTGAACTTGTACAATCGCAACGGATACGTGGGAAGCCTAGGTGGTCTTTCTGACTGTGTACCTTGTGAGTTTAGCACTGTGTTGCGAGTGAGGGCTTTTGCCTCTGCCACCCAACACTGTGCTAACTCGTTTTGCTTTGACTTTGAGAGGGTCGCCAGGAGAGAACCAGATACTAGCGATCTGGATCTCTCAAGAGAGCACCCTGTCATTTAACGTAATTTGGCCGTACAGTCTTAAGGACCTCGCTAGGCTACGAGCCGCTTGCTCAGCCATTGTTTCCTAGCCTACGACATCCCAGCTAGGCTTTATTCGCCTAGCAGACACCCGATTAGGATTATAACTCTTATGTTATGTATGCAGCATTTTTATTCACGTTGATTGTAAGCCTTGGTTGTTGTTGAGTTGCACAACCCGAGCAGGCTTTTGCGTTGCCTGAGGAAGTACTTCTTTTGTTGTTGGAGATAATACTATTGTGCATTTATCGTTATTCCCATGCCAGTTAACACTGTATGTCCCTACACTTGTCATATCTTGTTCCTGCTTTATATAACAGTTCAAAATCCGATTCGATCATCTTAAGCAGCATCAGACTTTCTTCAGAAGATTCCTGTTTGATGCTTTAGGACTTTCATTCACTTTCTTTAATATAGGAGTGACAGTTTATTATTGTTTAGAGTAACTTTAATTATACCTTCTTCTTGTTTGCATTAAATCATTCCAGTGATTTAATTAAGCTCTCTATCTTTTTCCTTGTATACATTATTAACGTAATTGTATGTTGTTGTGATCAGGCTGTATCAGAGATCATCAGCCTGTAGTAGTAGTGCATTTATACCGAGTTAGAGGATACCCCGCTATCGCAGATTTAACTCTGGAGGGTATAGGTGTTTTTGTGTGCCGGCATTATAAGTTCGAGGGTTGGATCTAGTGTTCCCGTTGTGGCTGTGTGTCTTTCTAGTCCAATGATTAAGAGCCCTTGTTTTATACGAGTCCCGGTCGTAACAAATGGCGACCTTGCTCAGGATTTTGTGAACTTAGAGAATTATTGCAGGAGTGTTGTGGTCATTTGTTTTTGTTTAAAGGAATATAGTGGACACGTGGATTTTTTTTTTGGCAAGTAGTATAACACCTAAGAGTCTTCAAGCATTTTTGAGTGAATAGTGCTACATAAGAGTTTAGGTACTTCTCTTTTTTTTATATAAACGTTGAGAATTTTCGGTGGACAATATGTCGGACGACGGATCAGTGTACAGTGAGGACACAGTACGGGAAGCAGGCTCTGAGGTGCAGCACCGGGGTTTGTTAGAAGGCATTAGAGTTATAACTAGTGAGGAGGATGCAAAGAAGTTTCTGGAGATGCCTATTACTCTTGACCGGGTGCCGGGGATTGATCGGTATGGTCTCCAGTGTTTGGCCACGGTCATGGGTCATGTGGGCACTAGCAGCATGACGAGAGGTGACCTGGTGGCCTGGGTGCTCGGCGGGGTATATGGGGCTTCGGGTGGAGCGAGAGTTGGGGCACCTTTGGCCCAGCCCCCATTTCACTCGACTCCTACCATGGCGCCCCCTCGGGCTCCGGAGCCAGGTACGTTCCCGCAGGCCGATAGTCACTGGCAGCGTGGTTTGCACTTGGGTGAGTCTCCAATTGTTGCATTTCCTCCTCCTCAAGGTTTAACTGCAGATATGATCTTCCAACTTGAAATGGCTAAGATGGCTAAGCAGCAGGAATACCAGCTTGAGATGGCTAAGATTGAGCAACGAAAGCATGAGGCTGAGCTCGAGCAACGGCAGCGAGAGAATGAGGCTGAGGAGAGAAAGGCTAGGTACTGTGCAGACATAGATCTTGAGAAGTCTAGGGTGGAGTCGACAGGGCAGCGTCTCGGTTCTGGGAATCGAGGTCTTGATCAGTCTTTATCGCACCTTCTTAAGTTAGTCCCTGTATTTGACGAGTCAGGTGTCACTGAATTTTTCATGCGTTTTGAGAAGAAGTGCCGGGAGCACCAATGGCCCGAGGTTAAGTGGGCAGCCCTTGTTTCCTCTAGGTTGGTTGGCAAAGGACTCAAGGCATATGATGCATTGCCCTTGGAGTCTTGTATCGATTATGAGGTATTGAAGGAGGCTGTCCTGCGGGCATATGAGTTACAACCAGAGATGTACAGATTGAAGTTCCGGGGTGTAAAGAAGGGTCGCGAGTGCACCTTTCTTGAGCATGCCCGGGATCTGTCCGATGCATTTAGAAACTGGCTGCGTTCTGAGAAGGCATCGACGTTTGAGGAGTTGAAACAGCTGATGCTTCTAGAACAATTTTTCAAGTGTACGGGCGGCGATCTGACGTTGAATCTTAAAGAAAAAAAAACGAAAACTCTTCAGGAGGCAGCTGAGATGGCTGACCTTCGGTTATCTTTGATTCGTGGGTGCGGTTTTGCACAGAGAAGTGATGCAGGCAATAAGGAGCGTAACCCTCCCCCTCTCCGAAATACTGATACACAAAATTACACTAAGAACAAGAGCACGACACCAAAACTGACCATAAACCTAGTACCGTCCCGTTTAAGAAGGGTCCGGGCCCTTCCCCACCTCAAGGGAAGCCCAAGGGGGAGTTAGAGTGTTTTCATTGTCATGAGAAGGGGCATTCTGCAAGAGCCTGTCCAAGCAAGCTACCTAATGCAGTTGTCTCTTTGGCTCGCAACATTGGGGTGTCCCCGAAGTCGTCTGAGTTTGCCCGGGGTATAACGTCAGAGGCTGGGACGAAGCCAGTGGAGAAGAATCCGGAAGGCTCGAACCCTGTCCGCGATGTCTTTTGCGACCATCGAGGGCGTGGCTGCGTGAAGTAGGCTGGTAAGAAGCATGGAGTTGAGCTGTTGCGAGACACGGGTGCCTCTCAGACTTAGATGAAGAACTTTACTGGTAGACCAATAAACGCAGCACGGGTGGTTGTGGTGCAAGGTATCAATGCTATCAGGTCATACCCGTTGGTCAGGATGGAACTGGAGGTAGATGGTGTTGCCCGAGAGTTGGATGTGGGAATTGTGGAGAACTTGCCTGTTGGGGGTGTCGACCTCCTTCTCGGCAACGACTTTGCGGTGCCTACTTCTGAGGTTTCACCCTTGGTCGTTGCCGAGAAGCCGGCCGACGTGAGTAGGGAAGAACAGGAGTGGGTAGAGAAGTGTCCAGTACAACCTATGGCATGCGTTGTTACTAGATCTCTTGCATCCAAAGTGTCACAGCCTATTCCTCAGTCTCCAGACCAGCGGAGGAACGGTCAGAAGGAGCAAGCTAAAGTTGGGAGTTTTGTGAGTTTTGCTCCAGCGGCTCTCCTTAGCGGCTTAGTACTTGACCCAGAGGTGAGCTCCGGAGTGGCCCCAGAACCTGTCACCCCTAGTGACGTGGTTGGGCGTGATGGCACTCCGCGACTTAGTAGTTCCCAGTTGGAGGAGAGTTGTGGGAACGGGACTATCAAACACGAGGACGGGGAAACATGTCATGTGAACCTGTTGGAGGAGTTTGTGAGGCAACCACCTGAGCAGCCTACTGTCCCTGCGTTGGTCTGCAGCGGCCAAGGTGGAGAAGGAGAGGGGGCAGTAGGGCACAGGTGGAGGAGAGTAGGGATTGTCATGTCTCGGCGGAGCAGTGGGCGGGGGACACGAGTCTGGTGGCTGTGGAAGCACTAGAGCACCTGCCTGAGCAGCAGTGTGCAGCGCTCCAGCACCAGCTCGGTTCATACCCCACTGGTCATGCCGAGCACCCGAGCCTCACAATTCAGGCGGTGCAAGATGTTCCGCGGGCAGGTCACTTGAATGTTTATAGACCGTTGGCCTCGTTGTTTCGGTGGTTCAAGGTGGGCAACGAGGCTTGGACATGGTTGTCAGATCAGGGTCGACCCATGGCTGCCAAGGGTGGTGGTCAGAAGGAGGACATTGAGCAGATTGGTGAGGTTGGCTGTGGAGTGGATGTGCCCGGTCGTCGAATAACCTCCCAATGCTGCTCTAGTCGAATGCAACAGCCCTACCATAGACCGACTGTATCTGGCCATGTCGCTAAAAGCGGTGATGCTGCGCAGGCAGATGTAGTCGTAAGGAATGCGGGGGTGCGCATGTACGGTATCGGCGGGGAAGCCTTAGCAATAATGAACTATGGGAGTGGCTGCACAGGTGGTACTGATTGTCCCTCTCTTGACCTGGCTGTTCTAGGGACGAAGGTGGAGAAGAAGGGAGACTACAGGTTAGAAGCTGCGGTCTCGGCTGGGTTGTGGGAGGGCACTAGGCATGTTGTTCTGCGAGATAAGTTGTTTACTAGGCTGTGGCAGTGCATCCGCATGTTTGTTGCTTCTCCAGGCCTGATGTACGGGGTAGAATCCGACATGGAGGCTGAAGACAGTGCAAGGCTCAGTTTAATTCCCTACCGTATAAATCCTGCTCAACATCCTGTCGTGAAAACAGAGCTAGACGACATGTGGAAAAAGGGTCTGAGGGATAAAGGATATCATGAGTGGTCGTTGCCAGTGAGTTTGCAACCGGAGTTGAGTGGCAAGATCCATGTGTATGGTGATTGCAAGAGTGTGGAAGCATTATCCCTGACAGACACCTATCCATTGCCTAAGGGTCTGAGGGATAAGGGATATCGTGAGTGGTCGTTGCCACTGAGTTTGCAACCTGAGTTGAGTGGTAAGATCCGTGTGTATGGTGATTGTAAGAGTGTGGAAGCATTATCCCTGACAGACGCCTATCCCTTACCTAGAGTTGTCGATACCATAGACCGCATCGGGGCTGCATCGCTAATCACGAAGGTAGAACTAGTGAAAGGTTATTGGCAGGCCCCGTTGCCGGAAAGAGCGAAGAGAAGTGCCAGTCTTGTGATGAACTGGGCAGTTTATCAGTGTCAGCTGTTGTTGTGCTGCCGGAACACAAGTTGGATGTGTGGCATGCTAAGGGCACTGATAATGTTTTGGCTGATTGTTTGTCACGGGAGGGTTTGTTTGCAGGAGAACCCTCGCCGTTCAGGCAGTGTGTGTTGAGGGTGGAGTAAAATAGGCTTGCCCCTGTAAGTGCAGCCGCCATAAACATATTAAAAAATGAAAATTCTATAAAAACTCTTTCTTTAATAGTTAAATTTTTTAAGTATGTTACAGCTGAAGTTCTGAGTCGAACCTGTACTTCTCTCAGAAGGCTGGGCTAGTAGAAGCTCGCTCTAGGAGCATAGCAGTATGAATTAAGCTACTGTGTTGGGAGGGGTTGTAATTTTTTTTGTTGATGAGAACTGAGCTTTGCCTTCTTTGTTGCGAAGTGATTAGGGATGGCGAGTCTTATCGGCGTTCTGCTAGTCAGATATGGAGCTCATGGTTGAGCGTCTAATATCTAGGTCACATTGTGATGCCTGCAGCTTAGCAGAACGCCATGTGGGCTCAGCCGCTCGCTAGGCCACTCGCTAACACTCGCCAGGGCAATGAATTTGGGTACAGTCTATCTACAATGTTGTACTTTCTTTCTTGTGAATCGTCATGTCACAGGCAGTACAGAAGTGGTCTTTATTTTCGCCTGTGACAATGCATTATATTTTATATCATCAGTTGTAAGTTTAATGTATAAGACTGAATGATATAGCTAGAGAGTGTGAGTGAGTAAGTGCAAGAGGCAGAGAGTTGTACGCGTAGTGTTACACGTTGTCTCTGTGACGTCATGCCACGGCTGGGCCCTCTGAGTGGCTGGCCGCCTTGCAGCCCTCCTGCCGCGGCAGGAGGTAGTCCCCCCGCACTCCCTGCTGCCTTTGTGTCTTCCTTGCTCAGAGCTTGCCTGACAGGCATACCCTTCACACCTCCCTTGCCACCTGTCCCCGACTTCTACCTATAGAACACTTTCTCTCTCTCTCAACTTCTTACCTCTCATTCTTCCAATCTATTTAACATCATAACTCCCCTTTGGTTCTGCACGATTTCATACATCGGCCATCGTATTATATGCTGAAGCTCTCAGATATTCCATGTTTAGTTAGACATTTTGGAGGGGTTAACATTTTGTCTGTAGAGGTTCGACACACTCGCAGTGTCTCCCTACCTATTTCTTGGTTGTCTGCTGGGCTATTTAATGCTAGACTGGGGTAAGGCTATTGATGTTGTTAATTCCGATGTGTACCAGGTTTTGTTGAACTTGTACAATCGCAAGGGATACGTGGGAAGCCTAGGTGGTCTTTCTGACTGTGTACCTTGTGAGTTTAGCACTGTGTTGCGAGTGAGGGCTTTTGCCTCTGCCACCCAACACTGTGCTAACTCGTTTTGCTTTGACTTTGAGAGGGTCGCCAGGAGAGAACCAGATACTAGCGATCTGGATCTCTCAAGAGAGCACCCCGTCATTTAACGTAATTTGGCCGTACAGTCTTAAGGACCTCGCTAGGCTACGAGCCGCTTGCTCAGCCATTGTTTCCTAACCTACGACATCCCAGCTAGACTTTATTCGCCTAGCAGACACCCGATTAGGATTATAACTCTTATGTTATGTATGCAGCATTTTTATTCACGTTGATTGTAAGCCTTGGTTGTTGTTGAGTTGCACAACCCGAGCAGGCTTTTGCGTTGCCTGAGGAAGTACTTCTTTTGTTGTTGGAGATAATACTATTGTGCATTTATCGTTATTCCCGTGCCAGTTAACACTGTATGTCCCTACACTTGTCATATCTTGTTCCTGCTTTATGTAACAGTTCAACATCCGATTCGATCGTCTTAAGCAGCATCAGACTTTCTTCAGAAGATTCCTGTTCGATGCTTTAGGACTTTCATTCACTTTCTTTAATATAGGAGTGACAGTTTATTATTGTTTAGAGTAACTTAAATTATACCTTCTTCTTGTTTGCATTAAATCATTCCAGTGATTTAATTAAGCTCTCTATCTTTTTCCTTGTATACATTATTAACGTAATTGTACGTTGTTGTGATCAGGCTGTATCAGAGATCATCAGCCTGTAGTAGTAGTGCATTTATACCGAGTTAGAGGATACCCCGCTATCGCAGATTTAACTCTGGAGGGTATAGGTGTTTTTGTGCGCAGGTATTATAAGTTCGAGGGTTGGATCTAGTGTTACCGTTGTGGCTGTGTGCCTTTCTAGTCCAATGATTAAGAGCCCTTGTTTTATACGAGTCCCGGTCGTAACAACATGCAATTATAAAAAGGTATATTGTAGACCACAATCTTCGCCAAGCTTCGTTGTTGCTTGTATTATCGTGAGAAATGTACCGTACACCCTGGTTATCGTGAGAAGTTTACCGAATGCCTGCAAATTATACGCTATAAAATGCTTGCAATCAAACTTTCAAGCAATTACAAGGTCACATGCAATTATAAAAAGGTATATTGTAGACCACAATCTTCGCCAAGCTTCGTTGTTGCTTGTATTATCGTGAGAAATGTACCGTACACCCTGGTTATCATGAGAAATTTACCGAACGCCTGCAAATAATACGCTATAAAATGCAAAGGAAATTTCTTGTAGAGTGCAATTTTGAGGACGTAATGTGCTCTGAGAGAAAGCGGAGCGGTGATTAGGAGCATAAATTACCTCCTGACCGTTCATCACGGCCGCCGTGGCCCGTGGACCTACTGAGCTTTACTCCACTTACACATTCTACTCTCCCTCCCTCGCCACAGAGGGAATTATATAAGGAAATTACCGTATTTTAGGATTTTTCCACTCGTGTTGCACGATCGTTGCAAGACAACCAGTGATCGTAGAAGGATGGTTCGGGTGTCATTGGAAAGCTCAATTTACGCCCTTTCAGGGATATATACTTGTATTACGCTCTGGGTCTTGTTTATGCATGAAAAAGAGCACGGAAACAACCCCATTTAGGGTAAAAAAAAAAAAAAACGCTGGGCGGAACAGTGAAATATACTCCACCACCCGCTCTTAAGGTGATAAAATGCTTGCAATCAAACTTTGAAGCAATTATAAAATGTAAATTGTACTTACCAACGCCGACACCAGTATGTTCTTCGTCAGGAACATCTCCATTTTGCTCAACGGTCTGTGCAACATCAACCACAACATTTGCGACACACAAATTATGCTTGGGGTGAAAGCCTATGATCGGCATATTTTCGTCTTCCGAGTCATCCACATTATCAAAACTCTCACCCAGACCTTCAATGGTTTCATTCAACAGCCTATTAGAAAGTTCTGAAGAGTTCAGCATGATATCTAGTTCCTGGGCGGTGAGCCGGGCGTGATGAGTGGGCCGTGATGAGTGATGAGCCGGGCGTGATGAGTAGGGTGGCGCGACGCACTAGGGGCCACCGAATCGGACACGGGCAAATCTTGACCTTCCATTACGGCTGCTTGAGGGTCACGGTCATGCAGTGGGGATGTGTGGGTGGGACCTTGTAGTACACCGCCTGACCACCAAGTTTCGCTTTCCACCTAAATTAGGGCAGGAATACGCCCACGGACTTTAGTCGGACCCCGCCATATAGTCCAATTTTCTCGATTCGGACTTAAGTCGGTCCCCGATCTTTAAGGGTTAAGTGATAGACATTAAGAGTGAAAAGCTTGCAGGCAGTCTGCATTCCAATTTTGTATGTTATGTTAACATTTTAGGTATTTTAGCTCATACCACCAGTCTGCTCTTCTCTGATTCTTCAATTTCTTAAATCCCGGCAGGCAAGGAGGAGGGAATAAGCTACTCTTTTGTTAAGAATAATCTGCAAGTCCCCATGGGCCGCGGGCCTAAGTTTCACAAAGTGTACACTGGGCTCGAGATCCGCAAGGCCAGATTTTTAAGTACTTGTCGTGACTTGCTGAGAACATCACTGTGTCCCAGTGGGCCGTGGACCCGAGGTTCACAAAGTGACACCCAGGTCCAAGGTCCGCAAGGCCAGATATGTTTGAGTTAGAGCATCTGCGCATCCCCACGGGCTGCGGACCCGAGGTTCACAAAGTGAATCCCGTGCCCGAGTTCGGCAAGGCCAGAATTAATTAAATACCTGACCTGATGGCTGTGATATATCTGCGAGTCCCAACTGGGCGTGGACCCAGGGATCAAGCGATGTAATGATGCACTGCAACTCCCGGGCCCACTACCCTCAAGGCTAGATTAGGTTATGCGTAGATCATTGCATAATTTTGTCGTTATTGACCTCATGTGTATATAGGTACGGTTTCCCCTTGAGCTAATTTGTTCTGAGTTTTCTCCATATGTTTCCTGCTCTTTGGTGTAATTTCGTGTTCATTGGTTTTATGTATGCTACATTATGAAGCTCCTCTGTGTTATGTTTGTAGGGTTAATGAGCACCATAGGCGAATCTGAGGCATTCATTTTGAAGCGATTATAGGCGCATCACCTTGGTGTTACTAATGGTATGCATGGGAATTGGAGGGTATTCGATTATATGTAAGAACAGTGTCTGTATCAAGTGCTTTTTTTAGCTTGTTAGGAAAGTCTTTGAATCTAGAGATAGATGCCAGGACCTCCTTTCCCCTATTAATCCTGTTCTTTATGTGTGGTACTAGTCCTCTGGTGTTTATCGTTTGTCCCAGAATCTTTCCCTCCTTACTCTGTCCGAGCAACTCTCCTTCCACTATTATGTCTTCAGTCTTAATTTTAGCTAGTAGTATTATGGTAAATTTAATAGCTTTAGTTCTTATTTTCGTTAATTCTTTTCATATCTGTAGCGATCTTTCGTGCCATAAATCTTCTTGATTTCCCCTCGTATTTTACTATATGTGTTATGTCGTCAGCGAAAATGAAATCAATGTTTCCTACTATGGGTTTCAGAGGCCGTGTGGCATCGTTATTCGGGAATAACTTACTAACAAACAATTGGTTCAGTATGATATTTTGACAGAGCTTTTTTCAAACTGTTCCCTAATTTTTGTCAATATAGTGCATTACTATAAGTGTAGAAATAAGCCACTTGTCCCTGTGTCATGAGGTTAAAGTCACACATTAATGACTAAGAAACGGACAAGGGTACCGTGGCTTACCTGTGAGAACCACCAAACCATTATTGCTCCTCTATCAAACATTGTAGTTATCAGCCACCACCCAACCCTATTACCACCTTTCACCCACGGAACTCCAGCGCCACAGCGTATGCGTCGGCAATGTATGTAACGCTAAACCCCAGCGCCGCATAGGTTGCGTCCACTACTTTGAAATTATTTACTTTTGTCCTATGGTAGCTAGAGGCCTGAGGATGGTATGGGAAACTACCTTATGATGTTGCCGAACAGTGGCGGTACGCCCAACCCCCTAGCCTATCCGCGCAGGTGAGTAAGGGTGGATGGGGAAAGCCAGCTTACCCACTTATCCCACCGCCACTTTTGTGCTTATTTATTCTTATCCTATGGTAGCTAGAGGGTTCAAATTCATATGGGATATACCTTATGATGTTGCCCAACAGTGGCAATACTTATCAAATGGCAATACGCAAGTCCCACCGCGGTGGGGAGTGGGGAGACAGAGCGAGGGAGTGGAAGGACTGGGCGGCTTCCCACCTCCCTCCTGGCCCAGTTATCTTGTTTACCTCGTCGCCTCGCTATGTTTATCACTCCCCTAACGCTTCCCATAACATAGTTGACTCCCCAACAAGTGGGGAACAGGAGGAGGAGGATGACACAGACCACAGGCATTCCTCAAAGTTCCGTCAGGTCAAGGTAGGGGTAAGAAGAGACGAGATAGTGTGTCATGTTGCTACGTACACAGCAAGTTTATGTGTACACTGGTACTCCCCCACTCCTCCTGCCTTCACCACCACTTCCCGTCTCCCCACTAAGAATATGTCAAAACCCATATTTCTAATTCAAAGGTGCCTAAAACAATGTGTAACACTCATATTCCAACTATAAAATATACGGTAAAATATAAAATCAATAAACAGAGTACGTGAGAGAGGCATAATAAAAGTGAGAGTGAGTGAAGGGGAGGTCTGGTGTGTGTACGTGCGTGAGTGCATGAACAAGGTGGCCGCCAGCCCGCCAGTCGTCATGGTAACCATGGACGCGCACGAGTCTTGCCACACCCTCCACACTTATAAAACTTGAATCTATTCACTTATCACACTGTAACTTCACCTACAATGACAATATTTGATACATGTTGCTAAGATCTGAACTATGAAGGTACACATGATGCTCGGGTGGTGTAAATAACCGTCACTCGAAAACTGGACGCATCATACATCTGCCATGCTGCCGCGCTCAACTGTGTGTAGCCGGGCGGGAAGCTTGAAGGCCGCCCGGCATCAGCTGATGACTGAGGCTTCCCCCCCCACCCCCATAGGAGCCCCAAATGACGGAGGTGAGTTGTTTTGTGTGTTATTCTTCATTTCTCATCTATTTTTAAGCTATTTAAAAAAAAAAAAAAAAAAAAAAAAAAAATCAGCTGATCTCTCGATGTACATTTATTCAAAACTAGCATGGGTTCAGTGGGTTAAATTCAAGTTATCTGTCAATATCAAGTATAAATATACAATCAGTATGTATTTTTGTATATTTATACTTGATATTTTTAGATTACTTGAATTTAAAAGCAATAATAGGGTTGGGTGGTGGCTGATAACTACCCTGTTTGATGGAGGAGCAATCATGGTTTGGTGGTTCTCACAAGTAAGTCACGGTAGCCTTGTCCGTTTCTTAGTCATTAATGTGCGACTTTAACATCATGACACAGGGATAAGTGGCTTATTTCTACACTTTTGGTAATGCACTATATTGACAAAAATTAGGGGCAGTGTGATAAGAGCTGTGTCAAAATATCGTACTGATCAAACTGTTTGTTAATATGTTATTCCCGAAAAACGATGCCACACGGCCTCTGAAACCCATAGTAGTTGGGAGTCCGGTAAGTCACTGGTATAAACCGTGTAGAGAGGTGGTGATATTAGGCTTCCCCGTGGCACTCTGCTCTTTAGTTCGATGATATCACTGAGGGTGTTATTCAACTTAATTCTAGAAATCCTGCTGTCCAGAAAGTTAACTAATATTTAATATTTTAATATTGGGAGTCCCAGGTGCAGTATCTTAATTTTTTGATCGCTGTGCCATACCTTGTCGAATGCTTTTGACACATCACAGAGCACTATTGTACATTGCTGTCTATTTTCCAGTATTTGGGATATGTATTCGTTGGCCAGGGCAATTGCTGGTGTTGAACCTCTAGCTGGTCTAAAGCCGTATTGATTTGGGTTGAGCTTGTTATTTGTTTGTAAGTACAAGGAGAGCCTACTTATATTGATTCATTCCAGTAACTTACCTGGGACTTGGAGGTGTGAGATGGGCCTATGATTTTGGGGGTCTGTGGGTACTTTTCCTTCTTTAGGTGTTATTGTTATCATGGCGTTTTTAAAATGATATGGGAAGTAACCTGTGGCTAAGGATACATTACAAATGTCTGTCATATTTCTTAGTGCTTAGGCAGGGATTTCAGCAAGTATTAGTTTATTAATCCTACTCTGACAAGGGGCATTATTTTTCATTTTATGTATTAATAATAATGCAATTTCTTCTGGGGTTACTTTCCTTGTGAGGAAATTGTTGTTTTCTAGTTTGGTGAGGTCGACAACTCCATGAGATAGTTGTCTGACTATGTTTGCTGCTAAATATAGCATCTCTCTCTCCTCATTATCTGCATCAAAATCCATATTTCTCTCAGGGGTGATATTAACCCTCATTTCGCGGCGACCGTCATATGATGGGAGAGAGAAAATTGGCCTATCCTTCGGCACCTGTCATATGAAGGGTGCCATTTTCAGGCTATTATGAGCGATGAGAGAGAGACCGAGCATTGGAGGGACGATAGGCAGCCTTGAATAGCTCGCCACGGCTCCGCAGCGTATACTGAGGCCCTAGTACACACAAACCTCTCTCTCACACACCTTCCCTCACACCCGATAAACCACAAAATTGCCAATAATTTATCGAAATTGCCCTTTGGTTGCACGATCATAGCAAGATAACCAAATGTCGTACAGGGATGATTCAGGTCTCACTGAAAAGCTCTATCTTTGCACTTTCACGTATATATAATTGCATTAGCACTGGCTCTTCCTTATGCATGAAAAAGAGCACAGAATGAAGGTTATTGTCGGTTAATATAGCCACCTGACGCAACGGTGATATATACCCCCCCCCCCCACCATCTTTGAGAGTTAAAGAAATTCTCCCAAGTATCTTTGAAGAGTCTTAGTTTGGTTTCTGTGTCAAGCAGTTTTTTCCCCTTGTGTGCTGATTAGATATGGAGTTTATGCAATTGTGTTTCCCTTTACTTCTTCTATTTTCTTCCAGAAGGTCTTTGCATCCTAATGGCACTCAACTATTTTTTTGAATTTGTTTGTTCCATCGTTCAGTGTATGCTGCTTGACATTCCTGTGCAAGTTTTCGTGCAAGGTGTATGCAGTAAGAATGTATATTCCAACCTAGTTGTGTTGCCTGTTGATCTAGTCTGTTTTATTGAAATTGGATCTGTTTTATAATGGCGTTTGAATAATGTATTCCAGTAACAGATGTGTATTTTACTGGGGTTGAATATGTTATTGCCTTTTGTATGCTTTCATACCAGCTATCCAGTGCCTCATATATTTGATGGAGTCTTTTTCTGTGTAGATTTAGTGTGTTATTTAGAAGATTTTTGCATATAGTTTTATATTTAGGCCAGTCAGCTTTGTGCATTTAAAGTTTGGGTGGATATTTATACACATTGGTTGAGTTGAGATGGTTGCAATTATTGGCTGTGGATGGATGATGTTAGCGGGATGTGTTATATTTCAATGTGGTGGTAGACTCTGTTATTAGTCATCACTATGTCTTGGTGGGTAGCACTATTATGTCTCACTAATGTGGGGAAAAGGGGATGAAATGAAATGATTTAATTGGTCGCCAACATTAGTGTTGTAGTTGTCACCTAAGAGCCTCTGCTTTGCATTTATATTTCCTAAGAGATACATAGGGTTACTATTATATAATTAAGTTTCCTCCACCAACCGACTTTACTCCTAAACTCAATTAATGAAATCAACAAGTACATGTGGCAGTCCAGGGACTCGAACCCAGGATGCTCACACCGAAATTCAGCGCCTTTATCCACTGTGCTACGAAGACAGTTAAAGAATGGTGGACAAGCCTACGATTTATTATGCAGTTTCAAGTCCTGCATATCAATATAAACATATACACACTTTCCAACTGCGCTATCATAGGCTATGGATAGATGAATGGAAGGAGTAATTAATGGGGCCTTAACCCAAAGGAAGGCCTCTCTATAAACTACCCCTGAACCTGAATGAATGTTTATGTTTCCTCCACCAACCGACTTTACTCCTAAACTCAATTAATGAAATATGAAAAATGAAACGTATGGAAAGCGAGAGAATGACTAAGAGGGTGTACGAGAGCGAGGTGGAGGGACAGAGGGGGAGAGGTAGACCGAATATGAGGTGGAAGGATGGAGTGAGGAACTACATGAATGAAGGCGGTGCTGGTTGGGGGGAGGGGCGTCGACTGACTGGGGACAGAGGTGCATGGGGGCGGTTCGTTCGTGGCCACCCCTTCGGGGATCACGGCGTCAGGCAATAGATAGATAGATAGATAGAACAAATACATGTGGCATGTAGTTTAGGAAAATCTAGGTAGATAAGGTATGGTCTGCGGGGCGGGAGATAACATGTGGCTGTATTTATTGGACCGTTTGTTGTTTGTATCTCAACACTCAGTATATCAGGTATGAAATTGTCATCAAGTTTGTGAGTTATGGAGGTTTTGATAAGAAATGCAGATCCATCATGTAAGTCTTGTGTCGTGTTTTTCATGTATGCGACATATCCAGAGTTAAAGTCTGGTCAAGGTTTCTTGGGTAATGTCTCTTTATGCTGCTATCTGTGCATTGGTGGTGTTGAGGTAAGAATGGCTTGTGAGCTGTGACAATTTCTTGGGGGGTTGGTGGTAGGCGGGTCGCTGGTTGTGATGTTGGGGAGGACATTATGGGCAAGAAAAGTGCGTTGATGCTGACGTTGGTGATGACTTATCTCCTTGTTGTTCATGAACCTGGATTGAAGAGATACTTGTTATTTTCACCTCTTGCATATTACATAGTATCTTATTTTTAGAGCACTAGAACTATTACTGGGGTTAGGAAAGAAGGTGTAAGGAGCTAGTAACCTTGGGGGCTTTAGTTTAGGAAAGCTGGGGTTTGGTGTTTGTGGCTTTGATATTACAGGTATTCCATGGTCGAGCACTATGACTGTCTGATCAGAACTACCTGGGTTTGTGTGTGGTGGTTTATTAGGGTTTTGGGCTTGTGTTTGGGATTGATTTTGGCTTATATTTGTTTACAATAGCCCTCGAAAACTTAATTTGTTCTGTGGTGCTCCAGGTTGTGATGTAAGCTCTATGTAGTTCCTTTGTAAATTCATTGAGAGATGTTGCCTGTGTTAATTCTACTCTTCTTGCTATCGCTTTAACGTCCTCTGGTGACACATTGACCAAGAAGCTAATTAGCTGTTCCACAGAGATAGTTTTGTCCAGCTGTTATTTGCTTGGTCATGTGAAATTTGGTTGGCAAATTGTTAACATTTTGCCAATAATGTGTCCACCGGTTGATCTGTTTTCAATTGTTTTCCAAAATGATAACGTTATAAGAATTCACCTCATGACTTACCGCCGAGTTCCTTCAGAAACTCTACTTTGAATTAATTGTAAGTTTCATTAATCAGATCAACACATGCTAACATGTAACCAGCTGGTGTATTGCCCTTATCTATTATCGAGCGGAATATGTATATTTTAGCCCTCTCTTGTGTGATACCTTTAGCTTCAATTTCAGTTTCTACACAATTTAATAATGAACAAATATATATTTATAATGTCTCCCAAACAAGTGAGCGATTTTGTTGTTAGACCGTGAATGACATTCAAATGGAAGTTCTGTGAGGATTGATACACCTTAGGGGTTAGTGGGAGGTGTATCATTGTGCTTTGATCATTAGGTGCTCGATTGTAATATGTCAGACTTGTGTTTGATGGAGTTTCACTTCTAAGTTAGTCTTCTCACTCACATAAATATTTTCGTGATATTCTACTGAAGGTTGAGCAATCAAATTATTTATGTATACATTGTCAGATGCAATTTGTTCATCAGTAGTATCAAATCTGTCTTCATAGAATGTATCTTCAGAATTGCTATATAAATTTATAATTGGAATGTTGGCTTAATTTTTTTCGAAAATACCCTTCATACCATTCATCAACACAAGCAAAGGAAAATATGTCGGTAATACAAATATACCAATGATGAGAAATAGCAGAATATATAATGCCAAATGCCTAATATTTAATAATTATGTCTACCTAAACAATATGGTACAGTATGTAAGCATGTATATACTCAGGCACATACCACATTGCTGGGGGTAGCCGACATAAGACAGAGGCCGAACAGAAACAACATTTACAGTTCCTATTCTCATGGTCCGGGACCACTTTCGTGTTCCCTCGCCCATTTTTCTGTCTCACTGAGTAGGAGAATTATACATGGGGAGGAGGATTCCTAGCCCCCTGCCCCCAGAAGGTAAAGTAGAACAGTAAAAGATACAGACAGAAACATTTAAGGATGGGTAGAGGAAACCAAACCTAACTCTGAATAGGACCAGCTCTAACCCTAATGTGGTACCAAACGAATAAATTCCATAAGAAATGCACATCATTTATGGTGTTACAAAAATGCACATATATGGTAAACAATGAAGCAGTTTCATCGGCACTTCTCCACTATTGCACCATAAGATTTTGCAATTGATGTACCCATCACTACCAGTCATTTTTGTCAACATGACTCCTCAGCGACGACCAGCCGAGACTCTCACAGTGTTGCCAGTACCTAGCAATAATGCCTTCAAGTCATGTTAGCAGCTCCCGCTATATATTAGCAGAGAACAAATATTACTTACGGATGACATCCGTCGCTCGTACAATCATTTACATTATTCTGAGGGATAAGGATCGGCACTAGGTCAGCATGGGTTAAGAATACAAATATTCTGCACAGATACCCACTGAATAGAACATCTATAGTATCTTTTCCCTTAAAATAATTGGTTTGAATATGAATATTCATAGCTTGAAAACAATCACTGCATTAATACAATTGAATGCAATAGTGATGAACTTTAGGCATGAGCAAATTTTAAAACAAGATTTGAATTCAATAGTAATGAATACGGTCTCAAACAAGATTGAATAGTATTGTAGTATTTAAGAATTTGAATTAGCCAGGATAGACGTGTCCATGTTACTGAAGAACAAGGGCACAAGACGCCAAGAACACCAGCCACAAGGCACCCTTCTAACCCAGAGCATCGCCCACCACGACACCACTACCAACGGGATGACTAAAACCAGTATCCCAAGACCTCAAAACCAGCTAGTCCTTCTACCCTCCAGAACACAAACCCAGGAAGAACAGCAAAAAGAGACACTACTGAAGCTTCCCAGACCAAGTCATCAAACACATTAGAAGCAAGCCTGTATTTGGTCAATTTAGGTTTGACACTGCCAAAACACCAGCTACGCTCAAAGTTAGCAGAAGTAGGCTCGATGCTGCTAAAGTTAGGCTTGACAGTGGCAATACCCCATCTTGTCTCAAAGCTTTTGGAAAAAGGCTCGATGCTATTTATACTTTAAAAGAAGCATTTCCAAAGACAAACAATCAACCACAGGAAGGATGCATGTTGATATCCTCCATGACACCAGCCAAAATGGAGACCCAAACCTGTGAAACTAGACTAAGATTCATGGAGACTAAATCAACAGCAAAAAAGCCATTCGTCCTCTTCCAAACCCCAGAAAATAACTCATGAAGTAGCTAACGTAATTCTATATAAAACACACGTAATAGCTTCTCCGGACTACACTCAACCATTCCGTTTGTATACGGATGTATATTTAGTGGGTATAGAAGCTGTTCTCGGCCAACAAGAGATGGCAAGGATCACCTGGTAGCTTGTGCAAACCAGACCTTAACCCCAAAGGAAGTCAATTATCCAGCTGCAAAACATAAGTGCTTAGGCATGATATTGGCATTATAAAATTTCAGAGCTTACCTGTTCGACGCCCACGTCAGCATCATCACAGATCACCAAACCCTGCAGTGGAGACCAACAGACCAACAACACCTTGATTGTCAGATGTAGAGAAACACTAGAGGAGTTTACCTTTGATATAGCGTATCAGCCTGGCAAGCTGCACACTAATGCAAACACGTTAAGGTTTTCATCCACAGCCTCACATCAGCTTAACCCGGGAGCTGCGGGGAGACTCTTAAGAGTTCCCCCGGCGGACTGCGGGAAGACTCTCCTGAGTAAGTAAAATTAAAAATCAACTTTTGACATCGAAAAAAAAATATTTTTTTTATTTTTATTTTTTTATTTTTTTATTTTTGTTTGGCCCCTGGGCCATGCAAAATCTCAGTCCTCTACCTCCCCTCCTTCCCCACTTTCCTCCTATCCCTCAGTTATCACCTATTTTCCCTATTATTCCCTTATTCTGAGGTATATTTTCGTGCTAACATTAGCGAGTTGCAAGCAGGGTGTTGTCATCACTGATGGCAATCGAGTGCAAGAGAGAGAGAGAGAGTATCGATCGACTGTGTCTCAGTGGCCTTGGGGGAAATTGGCGGGAAGGTAGCTTGCCTCACCCATACATTATACAACTCGCGGGCTATATCTCCGATTTTGACCATCCAAACGCTGTTTTCACTCGTTTTATTGTTGTTTCAGGTTAATACCTTTATAATCAACCCATAATAGGCGCATATGGATAATTATTAATGCTATTAATGGTACAATGAATATTTTAGTGACGGAAACACCTCAAATACGTCAGCACAGGGGGACGTTTTCAATTACCCCCGTGCGCACTTGTTAGGTTAACAGGCCCTGCTACAACAATGGATTGCCCAAATCGCCTGGCTGTATACCCACATATGTTTTCACCAACCTAGAGAAAGTGGGTAATCACCTGTGCACTTCATTTGGACACATTGTGACTGACCCTGAAGTAGCTGAACACATCATACTCACTTTGTATGAACATGATGGCATCCACTTAGGCCAAAAGAAAGTCATCCAGACTTTCAATTATTATGTTCCTTCCAACAACCAACAATACTCCTAAAATCGATTAATGAAATTTACAAACACATGCGGCAGTCTGTGGACTCGAACCCAGGATGCTCACACCGAAAATCAACACCTTATACATCGCACCACGAAGACAGTTAAAGGTTGGTGGACACTGCCTACGATTTATTATGCAACTTCGAATCATGCATATCAATCTAAGCATGTACACACATCCCAACTGCAACTCACGTAGGCTATGCATATGTGAATGGAAAGAGCAATTAATGGGGCCTTAACCACTTAGGGAAGTCCTCTCGATAAATTACTCCTGAACCAATATCAATTATTATGTTCCTTCCATCAACCAACAATACTCCTAAAATCGATTAATGAAATTTACAAACACATGCGGCAGTCCGTGGACTCGAACCCAGGATGCTCACACCGAAAATCAACACCTTATACATCGCACCACGAAGACAGTTAAAGGTTGGTGGACACTGCCTACGATTTATTATGCAACTTCGAATCCTGCATATCAATCTAAGCATGTACACACATCCCAACTGCAACTCACGTAGGCTATGCATATGTGAATAGAAAGAGCAATTAATGGGGCCTTAACCACTTAGGGAAGTCCTCTCGATAAATTACTCCTGAACCAATATCAATTATTATGTTCCTTCCAACAACCAACAATACTCCTAAAATCGATTAATGAAATTTACAAACACATGCGGCAGTCCGTGGACTCGAACCCAGGATGCTCACACCGAAAATCAACACCTTATACATCGCACCACGAAGACAGTTAAAGGTTGGTGGACACTGCCTACGATTTATTATGCAACTTCGAATCCTGCATATCAATCTAAGCATGTACACACATCCCAACTGCAACTCACGTAGGCTATGCATATGTGAATGGAAAGAGCAATTAATGGGGCCTTAACCACTTAGGGAAGTCCTCTCGATAAATTACTCCTGAACCAATATCAATTATTATGTTCCTTCCAACAACCAACAATACTCCTAAAATCGATTAATGAAATTTACAAACACATGCGGCAGTCCGTGGACTCGAACCCAGGATGCTCACACCGAAAATCAACACCTTATACATCGCACCACGAAGACAGTTAAAGGTTGGTGGACACTGCCTACGATTTATTATGCAACTTCGAATCCTGCATATCAATCTAAGCATGTACACACATCCCAACTGCAACTCACGTAGGCTATGCATATGTGAATGGAAAGGGCAATTAATGGGGCCTTAACCACTTAGGGAAGTCCTCTCGATAAATTACTCCTGAACCAATATCAATTATTATGTTCCTTCCAACAACCAACAATACTCCTAAAATCGATTAATGAAATTTACAAACACATGCGGCAGTCCGTGGACTCGAACCCAGGATGCTCACACCGAAAATCAACACCTTATACATCGCACCACGAAGACAGTTAAAGGTTGGTGGACACTGCCTACGATTTATTATGCAACTTCGAATCCTGCATATCAATCTAAGCATGTACAGTGTACACACATCCCAACTGCAACTCACGTAGGCTATGCATATGTGAATGGAAAGGGCAATTAATGGGGCCTTAACCACTTAGGGAAGTCCTCTCGATAAATTACTCCTGAACCAATATCAATTATTATGTTCCTTCCAACAACCAACAATACTCCTAAAATCGATTAATGAAATTTACAAACACATGCGGCAGTCCGTGGACTCGAACCCAGGATGCTCACACCGAAAATCAACACCTTATACATCGCACCACGAAGACAGTTAAAGGTTGGTGGACACTTAGTTAGTCGACCAACAAGCCATGTGCAACATCCAGGAAAGTTGTGGAAACATGGAAGACCTGCACCCTGGGATAGGATACCCCCCCAGGCCCCTCAGGACAACTGTTGACCTCAAAACCATGGCAACTACTAGCTGTGGAAGTAATGGGTCGTATTCCATCAAAATCCATTAAGAAATACGTAATTACTATCGACGCTTATTCTAAATATTTATTATTGTGTCCGGCCAAAGAACACAGTTACTTGGTAGAAGCAGAAGCCCTGTTAAATGATGTCTTTCCCTATTTTTGTACTACAACAGGCCATACGTTCCAATAACGCACCAGAATTATGTCTTTCCCTATTTTTGTACTACAACAGGCCATACGTTCCGATAACGCACCAGAATTATGTCTTTCCCTATTTTTGTACTACAACAGGCCATACGTTCCGATAATGCACCAGAATTATGTCTTTCCCTATTTTTGTACTACAACAGGCCATACGTTCCGATAACGCACCAGAATTATGTCTTTCCCTATTTTTGTACTACAACAGGCCATACGTTCCGATAACGCACCAGAATTATGTCTTTCCCTATTTTTGTACTACAACAGGCCATACGTTCCGATAACGCACCAGAATTATGTCTTTCCCTATTTTTGTACTACAACAGGCCATACGTTCCGATAACGCACCAGAATTATGTCTTTCCCTATTTTTGTACTACAACAGGCCATACGTTCCGATAACGCACCAGAATTATGTCTTTCCCTATTTTTGTACTACAACAGGCCATACGTTCCAATAACGCACCAGAATGATGTCTTTCCCTATTTTTGTACTACAACAGGCCATACGTTCCAATAACGCACCAGAATTATGTCTTTCCCTATTTTTGTACTACAACAGGCCATACGTTCCAATAACGCACCAGAATTATGTCTTTCCCTATTTTTGTACTACAACAGGCCATACGTTCCGATAACGCACCAGAATTATGTCTTTCCCTATTTTTGTACTACAACAGGCCATACGTTCCGATAACGCACCAGAATTATGTCTTTCCCTATTTTTGTACTACAACAGGCCATACGTTCCGATAACGCACCAGAATTCTTTGGACAAACATGGGAACAACACTCCAAACTATTTGGGTGCAAAATTTCCCATTTATCCCCATACTTGACAAAAGGTAACTCAGTCTGTGAACGCAGTTATCGTAGCTTAGCTAACCAGCTACGCACCAAACTAGTTGCCGTGAATACTGACGATTGACCAGCGTAAGTAAAGATAATACATTGGGGAATGAACACCTGCCCAAGAGAACACAGCATTATGCCACATGAAGGAGTCTTTAGGGAAGCCCCATTATTCATTCCACAGTGGCATCTTGCAACCACCACCGGCAATGCGACGCAGCCAAATGGGACTCTAGACAAGCTCGAGAACAGGCTTAGACAACCTCAATATTGCCAAAATTTACATACAGACAAATCCCCAAAGGACAGTCCTTACACCTTTGGAGAGCAAGTTATGATAATACAATTGCCTGTAATCAAAATATTGAAACCTTAGTATTGAGGCCCCTTTAGGATCTTCTCATAATAAATTGTTATCAAGTTGTTGATTTATACGGCGAATCAAGTCTACTGCAACCGCCGTGTTCGTCATCAAAAATTGCTACCCACAAAAATTCAGGCAGATCAAAGCTCCCAAACCGAATTTACCACCCAAGCAGACCAGATAATAAGCTTGTCACACCCTAGCAACAAACCTACACCAATATAACTTTCCTTAAGTGTTTAATCATATAACTTTCGACCTCAAACCACTTGAACAGCAAGTGTGCTGTCCGCAACAAGGAGGAAGCATTCAAAGGTACTTTTTTTTGTCTATGTGGATGAGGGAGACAAAAGGCAAAGCTGCCTGTGACGAGTGGCTCCCCCAGAGTTGAAATAGTGACAGAGCCAAAATCAAGGAAAAGTCGAGCCAAAATGCCTGAACACACGGAGTTTAAAGCAATTTTAATCATAGGATGAGGGAAAGATGGATTCAAGGAGAAAGTTCCAGAGCTCAGCTTTTGAATAGAAGAAAAATTGGGAGCATCGATTTACTCTTGAGTTGGAAAGTTGCACGGAGTAGGGGTGGGATTGTGTTGCAAGACGGGTACTACGTACCTTACATAGAGGAGGTGGTATACACTGAGAGAGCACTGAGGAACACTGATTATTGTAGTAGCGATAGAATAGCAATAGAGATGTAACATAGCGGCGAAGAGAGAGAGAGATTGCAGAGTGTCGGTGAGTAGACTGGAGTTAACACTCAAGCCGCTGGTCCCTACAGTTGTCGGGTAAGAGAACCATGGCCTATTCAGCGGGTCCCGACAATATTCGGGTGGGATTTTGAGCACATTATCGGCTCTGAGAGTCATGCGTTGGGAGGACCGCAGGCGGGCTCTGACCACTCAGCGTGGGCCGAGTGAGGCAACTGGGAGCCCCACCACACCTCTCTACATCCCTGGCCTCTCAAAGACAAGGATATTCTGAGGAAATTACTGTATTTTAGGGTTTTTGCCCTCGTGTTGCAACATCATTGCAAGTGAACCTGTGGTCGTAGAAGGATGATTCAGTTGTCATTCGAAAGTTCTATTATCGCCCTTTCACGGATACATAATTGTATCACGCTCTGGCTCTTGTTTATGCATGAAAAAGAGCATGGAATGAAGCTCGTTTAGGGTAAATATGCCCGCCACACAGGTAGTAGAAATCACAAATATCCCCGTCCGTAAGGGGTTAATGATACGAAAGGCTTTCCTCTCTACTTTGTCTAGAAGTGCTGTCTGAAAGGATCCTCCCCACACATGTGAACGATACTCAATACAGTGTCACCTTTAAACTCAAGAATCTTGTTCTCTATATGTATTTGCCCGTAATCAAACCAAATCCATCGTTCAATTCGCCAAAACTTTTTCAATAATATCAAATGCTTTGAACTTTCTAACTCTAGAGCTTCCGGAGCTTTTTGGCATCTGGTCAAAAACCTCGCCAACAATTTCACTTCCTCGTCTTTCCCTTCTCATTTCCATTATAAAGGTACCACCATCACCTCTTCCTCTGGCAAAGCTGATTTATTTGCTCAAACTTTAGCAAAAAAATCCACATTGGATGATTCCGGTGATATTCCTGCCTCTTCACCCCCCCCCCCCCCCTCTTAACTACTTATACCTAATATCATAATCTCTTCTAAGGATGCAGTTTCCGCCCTCTCTGGGGTTAATTAATGCTAAGAAGGCGCATGAACTGGATGGTGGTCTTTCTGTTGTACTCAAAATCTGGTCTTCCATGCTGAATCCCTACATAGAAAAACTCTTTCACCTCTATCTTTCCTTCTTGCTAGAAGTTTGCTCTCATTCAACTTGTCCCAAAGAAAGGAGACCGCTGTCAACCATATACCTATCGTCCAATTCTCTCATTTCTTGCATCGCTAAAGTTTTTAAAACTATTCTTAATTAAAAATGTCTTAAGCATTTATCTTCACATAATCGACTTTCGCGATTGCCAGTACCTTAACCCATTAACCCTTAACCAGTATCCTTAACCCATCCAATCCCAGCGACAGCTACCAGCCGTCAGTAGATAAGTCACTCCCCAGTCCCAGCGATGGCTCTCAGTAATGTACTTTACTTGTAACTGCCTGTATCAGGATGTGCCTGGTACCACGACCGTTTGAGCACTGCTCTCGGTATGGCAACACTTCTTAGCTTATATCCAACCATCTGAAGGGTGAGAGAGCCAGTCTTCTTTCATCTCTTGAGGTGGAAGGTTGTTCTATCTTGCCATTTTGGCCACATTGCTTGGGACTGGGGTGGACTTTTATTACTGTATCCTACGGTACAGTAGGAGTTAAGGGTAGCTCTACTGGTGATCTCCTTGTTTATCTTACTATTTCTTAGTATTCCTCCCTTCGGGACTTCAGTGAGACTTTTTCTATTGCTTTATATATAACGAAAGCCTTCAATAGAGTCTGGCACAAATCTCACATTTCCAAACTACTCTCCTTTGGTTCCTATCCCTTTATCTGTGCCTTTGTCTCTAATTTCCTTACTGACTATGCCATAGCTCCAGTTGTGGACGGCCATCACTCACTTCCTCAACCTATCAACTCTGGTGTTCATCAGGGTTCTGGCCTGTCTCCAATTCTCTTTCAAACATTCATTAATGATCTTTTGCAACTGTACCTCTAGTCCCATCTACTCATTTTCCAATGACCTTACCATACACTACACAACTAGTTTTTTCACAACATCCTAGCATTCAATGACTCAAAACTCATGAAACGGGTCCATAGTATGCCTATCTACTGATCTATCAATTGATTCTGATTGGGGCAGAGAAAACTTTGTTATTTTTGTAATGCCCTCGAAAATGTCCCGCACCCACAATAATACTAACCCGAGTTGACGTCAGGTATAGCGTAAAATAGTCGTAGATGGTAAGTCCAATAAACTCGTCTCGAGAGACTATCACCGTGGTTCGAAAATAGTCGTAGATGGTAAGTCCAATAAACTCATCTCGAGAGACCATCACCGTGGTTCTTAAAAATCGGACTAAGGTTGCTATACTTTTGTACGTCCGTGGTAGTACAGTGGGTTAGCGCGCGGGCCTGGTGGTGATGGTGGTGCGTCACTAACCAGGGTTCGAACCCCACCCAAGGCATCTCAAAACCTGTGGGTTTTTAGGGGGGTTAAATTCCCTTCAGAGGTTCGTACCCCGCGCCAGGTACCAGGAAAGGTTGATCCTAAAGGTAGCCTGGGGATAATTCCCATTCCTATTTAACCTGGAAAAACCTAGCATTTCATTGGTGGCAGCGGTGGGATGTGACCAGGTAGCTACGTGGAGCACCCGTCACGCGAACCCTATACCAACAATATTGAGATTGCTGAGGTAATACAGCTACGATACCTTACGACCTTAAAATAGGCTAGGGACTAGCCTAGTTAAAGAAGGATGTAATGTAATGCCCTCGAAAATGTCCCGCACCCACAATAATACTAACCCGAGTTGACGTCAGGTAT
>JBAKBP010014900.1:0-27500 GCA_037953745.1 Lithodes maja
CTCGGGCTCCGGAGCCGGGTACGTTTCCGCAGGCCGATAGTCACTGGCAGCGTGGTTTGCACTTGGGTGGGTCTCCAATTGTTGCATCTCCTCCTCCTCAAGGTTTAACGGCAGATATGCTCTTCCAGCTTGAGATATCTAAAATGCAGGCTGAGCAACGAAAGCATGAATCTGAGATTGAGAGGGCTAAGATTCAGCAGCAGCAGCGGGAATCTGAGCTTAGGATTCAGTCTGAAGAGAGAAAGACCATGTACTGTGCAGACATAGATCTTGAGAAGTCTCGGGTGGAGTCGACAGGGCAGCGAGGTCTTGATCAGTCTTTATCGCACCTTCTTAAGTTAGTCCCTGTATTTGACGAGTCGCGTGTCACCGAATTTTTCATGCGTTTTGAGAAGAAGTGCGGGGAGCACCACTGGCCCGAGGTTAAGTGGGCAGCCCGTATTTCCTCTAGGTTGATTGGCAAAGGACTCGAGGCATATGATGCGTTGCCCTTGGAGTCTTGCGTCGATTATGAGGTACTGAAGGAGGCTGTCCTGCAGGCATATGAGTTACAACCAGAGACTTATAGGTTGAAGTTCCGGGGTGTTACGAAGGGTCGTGAGTGCACCTTTCTTGAAGATGACTGGGAACTGTCTGACGCTTTTGGGAATTGGCTGAGATCGGAGAAGGCAACGACGTTTGATGAGATAAAACAGTTGATGCTTCTCGAGCAGTTCTTTAATTGTACGGGCAGCGACCTGACATTGAACCTCAAAGAGAAAAACCCTAAAACTCTACAGGAGGCAGCTGAGATGGCTGACCGTAGGCTATCGCTGATTCGTGGGTGCGGGTCTGCACAACGGAACGATGCAGGTAACAAGGGGCGCAACACTCCACCCCCCCGAGTCAGTGATACAACATATAAACATAATAACAAGACAATGATATTAAGTCTGACCATAAACCTAATACCGTCCCGTTTAAGAAGGGTCCGGGCCCTTCCCCACCTCAAGGGAAGCCCAAGGGGGAGTTAGAGTGTTTTCATTGTCATGAGAAGGGGCATTTTGCACGATCCTGCCCTAGCAAGGTACCTACAGCAGTCGTGTCTTTGGCTCGCAACATTGGAGTGTCTTTGAAGTCGTCTGCGTTTGCCCGGGGTAAATGTTCAGAGGCTGGAGCACTGCCAGTGAAGAAGTATCCGGAAGGCTTGACACCTGTCCGGGATACTTTTTGTGACCATAGAGGGCGCGGCTGCGTGAGTTGGGCTGGTTGCAAGCATGGAGTAGAATTCTTGCGTAATACGGGTGCTTCCTTGACATTGATGAAAAACTTTACAGGCAAACCTATAAACGCGGCACGGGTAGTTGTGGTGCAGGGTATCAATGCTACAAAGTCATTCCCGTTGGTCCGAGTGGAGCTGGAGGTAGAAGGTGTGACACGAGAGTTGGATGTCGGAATCGTGGAGAAACTGCCAGTAGAGGACGTCGACCTTCTTCTCGGCAACGACTTTGCGGTACCTCCTTCTGAAGTTCCACCCTTAGTCGGTGCCGAGAGGGCGGCCGACGTGAGTAGGGAGGGGCAGAAGTTGGTCGAGATGTGTCAATCTCGTGCATCTAAAGTGTCACAGCCTATTTCTCAGTCTCTAGAACCACGGAGGAACAGTCGGAAGGAGAAAGCTCAAGCTAGGAGTTTTGTGAGTTTTGCTCCAGCGGCTCTCCTTAGCGACTTAGTACTTGACCCAGAGGTGAGCTCCGGAGTGGCCCTAGAACCTGTCACCCCTAGTGACATGGTTGGGCGTGATGGCACTCCGCGACTTAGTAGTTCCCAGGTGGAGGAGAGTTGTGGGAACGGGGCTATCAAACACGAGGACGGGGAAACATGTCATGTGAACCTGTTGGAGGAGTTTGTGAGGCAACCACCTGAGCAGCTTTCTGTCCCTGTGTTGGTCTGCAGCGGCCAAGGTGGAGAAGGAGAGGGGGGGCAGTAGGGCACAGGTGGAGGAGAGTAGGGATTGTCATGTCTCGGCGGAGCAGTGGGCGGGGGACACGAGTCTGGTGGCTGTGGAAGCGCTAAAGCACCTGCCTGAGCAGCAGTGTGCAGCGCTCCAGCACCAGCTCGGTTCATAGCCCACTGGTCGTGCCGAGCACCCGAGCCTCACAACTTATGCGGTGCAAGATGTTCCGCGGGCAGGTCACTTGAATGTTTATGGACCGTTAGCCTCGTTGTTTCGGTGGTTCAGGGTGGGCGACGGGGCTTTGGCATGGTTGTCAGGTCAGGGTCGACCCATGGCTGCCAACGATGGTGGTCAGAAGGAGGACATTGAGCGGATTGTTGAGGTTGGCTGTGGAGTGGATGTGCCCGGTCGTAGCATAGCCTCCCAACGCTGCTCTAGTCAAATGCAACAGCCCTACCATAGACCGACTGTATCTGGCCATGTCGCTAAAAGCGGTGATGCTGCGCAGGCAGATGTAGTCGTAAGGAATGTGGGGGTGCGCATTTACGGTATCGGCGGGGAAGCAATAATGAACTATGGGAGTGACTGCACAGGTGGTACTGATTGTCCCTCTCATGACCTGGCTGTTCTAGGGACGAAGGTGGAGAAGGAGGGAGACTTTAGTTTAGAAGCTGTGGTCTCGGCTGGGTTGTGGGAGGGCAATGAGCATGTTGTTCGTCGAGATAAGTTGCAACCTCTTGTTCCTGAGCGGCAAGAGAAGTTGTTTACTAGGCTATGGCAGTACATCCGCATGTTTGTTCATTCTCCAGGACTGATGTACGGGGTAGAATCCGACATGGAGGCTGGAGACAGTGCAAGGCAGTTGTGTACTAGGCTATGGCAGTACATCCGCATGTTTGTTCATTCTCCAGGCCTGATGCACGGGGTAGAATCCGACATGGAGGCTGGAGACAGTGCAAGGTTCAAATTGGCTCCCTACCGTATAAATCCTGCTCGACAGCCTGTGGTGAAAACAGAGCTGGACTACGTGTTGACGAAGGGTCTGAGGGATAAGGAATGTCGTGAGTGGTCGTTGCCTGTAACTTTGCAACCTGTGTTAAGTGGCAAGATCAGTGTGTGTGTGTTGATTGCAAGAGTGTGTGTGCATTATCCCTGACAGACGCCTATACCTTATCGAGAGTTGACGACACCATAGACCGCATCGGGGCTGCATCGCCTATCACGAAGGTAGAACTAGTGAAAGGCTTTTGGCAGGTCCCGTTGCCGGAAAGAGCGAACAGAAATGCCAGTCTTGTGATGAACTGGGCAGTTTATCAGTGCCAGGTGATGTTTTGCTGCCGGAACACAAGTTGGATGTGTGGCATGCAAAGGGCACTGATAATGTTGTGGCTGATTGTTTGTCCCGGGAGGGTACGCTTTGGGGAGCACCCTCGCCGTTCAGTCAGTGTGTGTTGAGAGTGGAGAAAAATCAGCCTTGCCCCTATAGAGCAGCCGCCAAAAACAACATTAAAATTAAAAACAAAAATCACATAAAAACTCTTTCTTTTTGATAGTTACATTTTTAAGTATGTTATAGCTGAAGTTCTGAGTCGAACCTGTACTTCTCTCAGAAGGCTTGGCTAGTAGAAGCTCGCTCTAGGAGCATAGCAGTATGAATTAAGCTATTGTGTTGGGAGGGGTTGTAATTTTTTTGATGAGAACTGACTTTTGCCTTTGTTTGTCGCGAAGTGGTTAGCGGTGGCGAGTCTTATCGGGGTTCTGCTTGTCAGATATGGAGCTCATGGTTGAGCGTCTAATATCTTGGGTGGGGTGTGACGCCTGCAGCTTAGCAGAACGCCACGTGTGCTCAGCCACTCGCTTGGCCACTCGCTAACACTCGCCAGGGCAATGAATTTGGCTACAGTGCTATCTACAATGTTATACTTTCTTTCTTGTGAATCGTCATGTCACGGGCAGTATATAAATGGTCTTTATTTTCGTCTGTGACAATGCATTATATTTATATATCATCAGTTATAAGTTTTATGTATAAGACTGAATGATACATCTAGAGAGTGTGAGTGAGTAAGTGCAGGAGGCAGAGGGTTGTACGCGTAGTGTTACGCGTTGTCTCAGTGACGTCATGCCACGGCCGGGCCCTATGAGTGGCTGGCCGGTTTGCCGCCCTTCTGCCGCAGCAGAAGGTAGTCCCCCCGCACTCCTTGCTGCCTTTGTGCCTTCCTTGCTCAGAGCTTGCTTGACCAGCATAACCTTCACATCTCCCTTGCCATCTGTCCCCGACTTCCACCTATAGAACACTTTCTCTCTTTCTCCACTTCTTACCTCTTATTCTTCTAATCTATTTAACATCTTAACTCCCCTTTGGTTCTGCACGATTTCATATATCGGCCATCGTATTATATGCTGAAGCTCTCAGATATTTCATGTTTAGTTAGACATTTTGGAGGGGTTAACATTTTGTCTGTAGAGGTTCGACACACTCGCGGTGTCTCCCTACCTATTTCTTGGTTGTCTGCTGGGCTATTTAATGCTAGACTGGGGTGAGGCTATTGGTGTTGTGATTTCCGATGTGTACCAGGTTTTGTTGAACTTGTACAATCGCAACAGAGGCGTGGGAAGCCTAGGTTGTCTTTCTGACTGTGTGCCTTGTGAGTTTAGCACTGTGTTGCGAGTGAGGGCTTTTGCCTCTGCCACCCACCACTGTGCTAACTCGTTTTGCTTTGACTTGAAGAGGGTCGCCAGGAGAGAACCAGATACTAGCGATCTGGATCTCTCAAGAGAGCACCCCGTCATTTAATGTAATTTGGCCGTACCGTCTTAAGGACCTCGCTAGGCTACGAGCCGCTTGCTCAGCCATTGTTTCCTAGCCTACGACATCCCAGCTAGACATTATTCGCCTAGCAGACACCCGATTAGGATTATAAACTCTTATGTTATGTATGCAGCATTTTTATTCACGTTGATTGTAAGCCTTGGTTGTTGTTGAGGTGCACAACCTGAGCAGGCTTTTGCGTTTCCTGAGGAAGTACTTCTTTTGTTGTTGGAGATAATACTATTGCGCATTTATCGTTATTCCCGTGCCAGTTAACACTGTATGTCCCTACACTTGTCATATCTTGTTCCTGCTTTATATAACAGTTCAAAATCCGATTCGATCATCTTAGCAGCATCAGACTTTCTTCAGAAGATTCCTGTTCGATGCTTTCGGACTTTCATTCACTTTCTTTAATATAGGAGTGACAGTTTATTATTGTTTAGAGTAACTTTAATTATACCTTCTTCTTGTTTGTATTAAATCATTCCAGTGATTTAATTAAGCTCTCTATCTTTTTCCTTGTATACATTATTAACGTAATTGTATGTTGTTGTGATCAGGCTGTATCAGAGATCATCAGCCTGTAGTAGTAGTGCATTTATACCGAGTTAGAGGATACCCCGCTATCGCAGATTTAACTCTGGAGGGTATAGGTGTTTTTGTGCACCGGCATTATAAGTTCGAGGGTTGGATCTAGTGTTTCCGTTGTGGCTGTGTGCCTTTCTAGTCCAATGATTAAGAGCCCTTGTTTTATACGAGTCCCGGTCGTAACAAATGGCGACCTTGCCAGGATTTTGTGAACTTAGAGAAATATTGCAGGAGTGTTGTGGTCATTTGTTTTTTGTTTAGAGGAATATAGTGGACACAGATTTTTTTTGGCAAGTAGTATAACACTTAAGAGTCTTCAAGTATTTTGAGTGAATAGTGCTACATGAGAGTTTAGGTACTCCTTTTTGTTTATAAACGTTGAGAATTTTCGGTGGACACTATGTCAGACAACGGATCAGTGTACAGTGAGGACACAGTACGGGAAGCAGACTCTGAGGTGCAGCAGCGGGGTTTGTTAGAAGGCATTAGAGTTATAACTAGTGAGGAGGATGCAAGGAAGTTTCTGGAGATACCTATTACTGTTGACCAGGTGTCAGGGATTGATCGGTATGGTCTCCAGTGTTTGGCCACGGTCATGGGGCATGTGGGCACTAGCAGCATGTCGAGAGGTGACCTGGTGGCCTGGGGTGCTCGGCGGGGTGCGTGGGGCTTCGGGTGGAGCGGGAGCTGGGGCACCTTCGGCCCAGCCCCCATTCCACTTGACTCCTACCATGGCGCCGCTCGGGCTCCGGAGCCGGGTACGTTCCCACAGGCCGATAGTCACTGGCAGCGTGGTTTGCACTTGGGTGGGTCTCCAATTGTTGCATCTCCTCCTCCTCAAGGTTTAACGGCAGATATGCTCTTCCAGCTTGAGATGGCTAAAATGCAGGCTGAGCAACGAAAACATGAGGCTGAGCTCGAGCAACGAAAGTATGAGTTCGATCAACGAAAGTATGAGGCTGAGCTCAAGCAACAGCAGCAGCAGCGGGAGGCTGAGCTTCAGGTGGAGGCTACGAAGTACTGTGCAGACATAGATCTTGAGAAGTCTCGGGTGGAGTCAACAGGGCAGCGTCTCGGTTCTGGGAATCGAGGTCTTGATCAGTCTTTATCGCACTTTCTTAAGTTAGTCCCTGTATGTGACGAGTCGGGTGTCACCGAATTTTTCATGCGTTTTGAGAAGAAGTGCCGGGAGCACCAATGGCCCGAGGTTAAGTGGGCAGCCCTTGTTTCCTCTAGGTTGGTTGGCAAAGGACTCAAGGCATATGATGCGTTGCCCTTGGAGTCTTGCGTCGATTATGAGGTATTGAAGGAGGCTGTCCTGCGGGCATATGAGTTACAACCAGAAACTTATAGGTTGAAGTTCTGAGGTGTTACGAAGGGTCGTGAGTGCACCTTTCTTGAACATGCCCGGGAACTGTCTGACGCTTTTGGGAATTGTCTGAGATCGGAGAAGGCAACGACGTTTGATGAGATAAAACAGTTGATGCTTCTCGAGCAGTTCTTTAAGTGTACGGGCAGCGACCTGACATTGAACCTCAAAGAGAAAAATCCAAAAACTCTACAAGAGGCAGCTGAGATTGCTGACCTGAGAAAGTCACTGATTCGTGGGTGCGGGTCTGCACAACGGAACAATGCAGGTAACAAGGGGCGCAACACTCCACCCCCCCGAGTCAGTGATACACCATATAACCATAACAACAAGAGCAATGATATTAAGTCTGACCATAAACCTAATACCGTCCCGTTTAAGAAGGGTCAGGGCCCTTCCCCACCTCAAGGGAAGCCCAAGGGGGAGTTAGAGTGTTTTCATTGTCATGAGAAGGGGCATTTTGCACGATCCTGTCCTAGCAAGCTACCTACAGCAGTCGTGTCTTTGGCTCGCAACATTGGAGTGTCTTTGAAGTCATCTGCGTTTGCCCGGGGTAAATGTTCAGAGGCTGGAGCACTGCCAGTGAAGAAGTATCCGGACGGCTTGACACCTGTCCGGGATACATTTTGTGACCATAGAGGGCGCGGCTGCGTGAGTTGGGCTGGTTGCAAGCATGGAGTAGAATTTTTGCGTGATACAGGTGCTTCCTTGACATTGATGAAAAACTTTACAGGCAAACCTATAAACGTGGAACGGGTAGTTGTGGTGCAGGGTATCAATGCTACAAAGTCAAACCCATTGGTCCGAGTGGAGCTGGAGGTAGAAGGTGTGTCACGAGAGTTGGATGTCGGAATCGTGGAGAAACTGCCAGTAGAGGGCGTCGACCTTCTTCTCGGCAACGACTTTGCGGTACCTGCTTCTGAGGTTCCACCCTTAGTCGGTGCCGAGAGGGCGGCCGATGTGAGTAGGGAGGGGCAGGAGCTGGTCGAGAGGTGTCAACCACAGCAGAGGGCGTGTGTTGTCACCTGCCTTCTTCATCCATTCCACCATTAAAATCTCCGACTGGCAATCTTGTAAGTGACCCACGAGGTAAAGCTAACCTTCTTGCGGATATTTTCTCCACCAACTCAACCTTAGATAAAATAAATCAAGATGTCCCTGTACTTAATTTTAATTTGCCTGAAATTCCCTCACTTAAGATCCACACCAGACATGTCAAAACTATTTTGCAGAATCTCTCAGTAGACAAGGCTCCTGGTCCAGATGAAATTCCTCCAATAGTACTTAAGAATTGCTCCTTGGTGCTCGCTCCTGTATTGGCAAATATGTTCCGTCTGTGTACTCATACCTCATGCTTCCCAGTACCCTGGAAAGAAGCAAACATCCATCCAGTTCCTAAAAAAGTTGCTTCTTCAGATCCATCAAACTACAGACCAATAGCTATAACTTCCACTCTTGGTAAAGTCTTTGAAATTATATTAAATAATCACATAAATAAGAATCTTGTGAATAATAAATACTGTCAAGAAATACTATCAAGAGCAGTGGATGTTGGTGTATCGCTGAAAAGGGAGGGAATTGAGTGGAAGCTACCTATACTGCTGTTTGCAGATGATACAGTTCTGATGAGTGATAATGAATGGGAGTTGCAGGGTCTGGTAAATGAGTTTGGAACAGTGTGCGAAAAACGGAATTTGAAGGTAAATACAGGGAAGAGCAAGGTTATGGTCTTCAAAAGGGGTTAAGTCACACAGTGTGAGGTGAAGCTGAACGGTCAGGCTATGGAGATCGTCAACTCTTTTAAGTATCTGGGCAGTGTGTTGAGTAAAGATGGGACTATGGATGAAGAGGTGCGGGAGAGGGTACAACAGGGGAAGAGGGTTGTAGGAACGCTAAAAGCAGTAACAAGAAATAGGGTGGTCAGTATGGAAGTGAAGAAGTCCTTGCATGACAGTGTGGTAATCCCGACACTGACTTACGGAAGCGAAGCATGGACGTTGGTTGAGAGACTCAGACCAAGAGTGAGAGCAGTGGAAATGAATTACTTAAGAAGTGCGTGCGGAGTTACATGCAGGGATAGACAGACTAATGAGGAAGTAAGAAGGTGTGGTGTGGAGGTAGATGTGCTGGAAAGTGTGAAAAGGAACAACTTGAGATGGTTCGGCCATATGAAACGTATGGAAAGCGAGAGAATGACTAAGAGGGTGTACGAGAGCGAGGTGGAGGGACAGAGGGGGAGAGGAAGACCGAATATGAGGTGGAAGGATGGAGTGAGGAAGCACATGAACGAAGGCGGTGCTGGTTGGGGGGAGGGGCGTCGACTGACTGGGGACAGAGGTGCATGGGGGCGGTTCGTTCGTGGCCACCCCTTCGGGGATCACGGCGTCAGGCAATAGATAGATAGATAGATAGATAGACTAATAAATTAATCAGTGATAGGCAATAATTATGGTTTTAGACGATGTCGATCAACTGCAGACATGCTTTGCCTTCTTACGCATCAAATCAACCAAGCTACAGACCAACATGGTGAAACACATACAATAGCACTGGATATATCAAAGGCATTTGATAGAGTCTGGCAACAATCCTTATTGTCTAAGATGTCACACTACGGCCTTGCATCATTAGTTCCACTAATTTATTCTTATCTTCATAACAGAAAAATATGTGTAATGGTAGATGGCCTTCATTCTCAATTTCACTCAATAAATGCTGGTGTTCCCCAGGGATCAGTTTTGGCCCCAACTCTGTTCCTCATTCATATCAACGATCTCATATCTACCACTCATAATCCAATACATTCCTACGCAGATGACTCAACACTCCACTGTTCCTTCACATTTACCAATTCTTTCACCCAACCCGATCTTATAAATTCAAAAATAAACTGCAATTTCTCTGAACCAGGACCTTTCTAGAATTAATGAATGGGGACAAAAGAATCTAGTTTCCTTTAATGCACAGAAATCCAAATGCATTCAATTTTCTAACCGACAGAATCTCACTGACTCCCATATATTTTTTAATGATGTAAATATTTCCACTTCCCCTAGTATTGACATTCTTGGTGTAACATTAACTACTAACTTGAGCTGGACACATTATGTTAGAAGCATTGCTAAGAATGCCTCTAAAAAACTGGGACTCCTGTACAGAGTTCGAGAATTCTTCACTGACGAGCAGTTGGACGTAATATATAAAAGTCATGTGCGTTCTCAGATGGATTACTGTTCACCTCTGTGGAGTGGAAGTGGAGTGGTTGCATTGAGGCAGTTGGACAAAATTCAAAATAAAGCTATTAGATTAATCAATAACCCTGCAATCACACAGGACCTTCCTACATTATCCATACGAAGAAACGTTGCATCCCTTGCATTATTCTACAGATATTTTCACAACAATTGTTCTGAGGAACTTGCTTCAATTGTGCCATAAATTTACACTTTCTCCTCCACAATGGAGAACTTCTGCTTATCAAAATTAATTTATCCCTAGAACTACTACTCTTTGGAATTCACTTCCCTCGAGTTGCTTTCCACAAACTTACAATCTACAAAAGTTTAAATCCAGTTGTTAGAAACATTTTATGAATGGAGGATGCCTTTAGGCACATGGACCTTTTTGTTTTATCTGTGTTTTTCCTTCCTCCGTTCATTGTCTCCTTAAAAAAAAAAAAAAAAAAAAAAAAAAAAAAAAAAAAAAAACGTGAATTCGTATCCACTCGGTGATTTTATATGTGGCAATAAAAGCATGATCTATCTATCTATCTATTGCCTGACGCCGTGATCCCCGAAGGGGTGGCCACGAACGAACCGCCCCCATGCACCTCTGTCCCTAGTCAGTCGACGCCCCTCCCCCCAACCAGCACCGCCTTCATTCATGTAGTTCCTCACTCCATCCTTCCACCTCATATTCGGTCTACCTCTCCCCCTCTGTCCCTCCACCTCGCTCTCGTACACCCTCTTAGTCATTCTCTCGCTTTCCATACGTTCCATATGGCCGAACCATCTCAAGTTGTTCCTTTTCACACTTTCCAGCACATCTACCTCCACACCACACCTCCTTCTTACTTCCTCATTAGTCTGTCTATCCCTCCATGTAATTCCGCACGCACTCCTTAAGTAATTCATTTCCACTGCTCTCACTCTTGGTCTGAGTCTCTCAACCAACGTCCATGCTTCGCTTCCGTAAGTCAGTGTCGGGATTACCACACTGTCATGCAAGGACTTCTTCACTTCCATACTGACCACCCTATTTCTTGTTACTGCTTTTAGCGTTCCTACAACCCTCTTCCCCTGTTGTACCCTCTCCCGCACCTCTTCATCCATAGTCCCATCTTTACTCAACACACTGCCCAGATACTTAAAAGAGTTGACGATCTCCATAGCCTGACCGTTCAGCTTCACCTCACACTCTGTGACTTCACCCCTTTCGAAGACCATAACCTTGCTCTTCCCCGTATTTACCTTCAAATTCCGTTTTTCGCACACTGTTCCAAACTCATTTACCAGACCCTGCAACTCCCATTCATTATCACTCATCAGAACTGTATCATCCGCAAACAGCAGTAAAAAGCATGATCACCTTGCTAAATTATTTTATTCAAAACACGTTAATTGGCCATATAAATGAACTACTGCATAATAAACCATACCTATGACTCATATTTGTCCTTCAAAAAAAAAAAAAAAAAAACACAATGGAACACACTTTTGAGGCCAACTGTATCATCAAACTCGGGCCAGCTCGGGAATCGTGGAAATCGACAGACGAGAACATTCAGCAAATTTGCACTGGGGGCATTCGGAAAAGTGGCATCGTCGCACTACCATAAATCTTTAAATTATCGCATATACAGGCATTCAATCAACATTTCACCTATATAGTGAAACAAAGCACGCAAAATTACATAGTCTACGTATCTTAATGTTTATTAGAAACCGCTATTTAAGGCGCGATTTCGCGAGACAATTGACCTAGGTACACCCAGGTATACCTGGGTCAGCTCAGATTTTCCGAGTCCCTGTACCTAGGTTTACCTGGGTCGACCTAGTCCCAGTGGATATTTTCGTGAGCCAGTGACGTCATCTGGGACTGGGTGCACCTGGGTAAAGTCAGCCCTGGGGACAGAGTTGGGCTGGGTTGACCTGGGTGATGCTGACGTCACTTATGACAACAAACAAGATGACGGAAAATGTTGGGTAAGGTGAAGAACTCGTTCCCAGTGATGTGAGTGCTTGGCTTTTTTCACAAGATCTTGGATTTTTTGCACTGACCATGTGATCTTGGAGGTTTTAGTGAGGATTATTATGTTCTCTCCACCAACCAACTTTACTCCTAAACTCGATTAATGAAATTAACAAACACATGTGGCAGTCCGGGGATTCGAACCTAGGATGCTCACATCGAAAATCAACACACTTATGCATTGCACCACGAAGACAGTTAAAGAAAGGTGGACAAGCCTACGATTTATTATGCAGTTTCGAATCCTGCATATCAATCTAAGCATGTACACACTTTCCAACTGCGCTATCATAGGCTATGCATAGGTGAAAGGAAATAGTAATTAATGGGGCACTTAACCCTAGGGAAGGCCTCTCGATAAACTACTACTGAACCTGAATTAATTATTATGTTCTCTCCACCAACCAACTTTACTCCTAAACTCGATTAATGAAATTAACAAACACATGTGGCAGTCCGGGGATTCGAACCTAGGATGCTCACATCGAAAATCAACACACTTATGCATTGCACCACGAAGACAGTTAAAGAAAGGTGGACAAGCCTACGATTTATTATGCAGTTTCGAATCCTGCATATCAATCTAAGCATGTACACACTTTCCAACTGCGCTATCATAGGCTATGCATAGGTGAAAGGAAATAGTAATTAATGGGGCACTTAACCCTAGGGAAGGCCTCTCGATAAACTACTACTGAACCTGAATTAATTATTATGTTCTCTCCACCAACCAACTTTACTCCTAAACTCGATCTAAGATTTATTTATAGGAGTTAATATTGTTGATTTTGAGGGGATATGCCTTATCCTTGTCTAACACATTGATGTGTCGTTGTTTTTTGTATCCTATATTGCATGTATTTATAAAACAAAATTTGCATGCCATCATAATATTCAGAATAGAGAAAATATAGGTAGAAAATCCTCTATCAGTGCCTCTTTATTTGAACAGCCACATTGAAATATTCCAGCCAATAAGAGAGCCGTAATCCAGTGGGTAAAGTCAGGCTCAATTCTCCCGATCTTTAGGTCAGACCAGCCTCAAAATCGCGAAAACAGAAACAGGCGTTTTCGCGAGCATTTTATGGGCCTGGGTCGACCTGGGTGTACCCAGGTCGACCCAGGACTGTTTCTGTTTTCGCGAGTTTAAGACAGGTCTGAACTAAAGTCGGGAAAATTGAGCCTGACTTTACCCATGCCGGATTACAGCTCTCGGAATGGCTGAGAGATTGCAATATGTCTGTTCCAATAAAGAGGCACTGATGGAGGATTTTCTACCTTTTTTCTGTATTCTGAATATTATGATGGCATGCGAAACATTATTTAAATACATGCAATATATGATAAATAACAACAACACATCAATGTGTTAGACAAGGACAAGGTATATCCCCTCAAAATCAACAATATTAACTCTCCTAAATAAATCTTAGATCCCTACTAAAACTTCCAAGATCGCATGGTCAGTTCAAAAAATCCAAGATCTTGTGAAAAAAGCCAAGCACTCGCATCACTGGGGACGAACTCTTCACCGTACCCAACATTTTCCGTCATATTGTTTGTTGTCATAAATGACGTCAGCATCACCCAGGTCAACCCAGCCCAACTCGGTCCACAGGGCTGACTTTACCCAGGTACACCAAGTCCCAGATGACGTCACTGGCTCGCAAAAACATCCACTGGGACTGGGTCGACCCAGGTACACCGAAGTACATGGACTCGGGAAAACTGAGCTGACCCAGGTATACCTGGGTGAACCTATGTAAGTTGTCTCGCGAAAAAGCCCCTAAAAGCTCGCGAAAACGCACCTTTAGTCATAATTATATTAATGATTTTTCTGTCCAGGTTTGAAGATGTGGCACCACTGTACGCGGTTGCCAAGTATGCGGAGGTGACTTCGAGAGTTCTTTACACTTCCCTGGTCATTTGATTCCTACCACCGACCAGACAGCAAGGTAAGTCCAATATTCCCCCTTTTTTTCTCCAATTTTTGCATTTTGTTTTAGGTTTTGATTTAGTGACTTGCCATAATTTCCGATGTCCGTGACTTTGCCCAAGGTGCCTGATTATTGGTTTTCTAATGTTTAGTATGTTTTCAGTAGATTTAAGAAAAAATTATGATGAAAGCCGGTGAGTTAACCAGGCGGGTTGAGCAAACAATATGGCGACCGAGTTAATCTAAGGAAGCCGGCAGGTTGTCCCTCCTAGGATCAATTATCGTCTGAATAATACATTAATTATAATAAATACCCGATAATTGCAGGTTTAAGGTTAAAGAAAGTCATAATATTTACGATTTTGTATTTAATTTGGTCAGATTATAGGTTTGAGTCCCGAAGGGAAGAAGGAAAACCTAATTATTAGTAGTGGCCCCGGAATCATTGACGATGCGCCTTAACATTGTTTATGGCCAATCTTTGAACTCATGCATGTCTTTCAAACTTCCCACCCGGGAGAGATCAAAATACGATTGCCACACATCGTGAGCGAAACGCTCTTAAAAACCACTCACGGACTCGTCCTATGTGATGTGGGTACCACTACAATTTAAAACTAGCAAAAAATAAGTAAATCAAAATTGTATACTTGATCTTAGCATTGCGCTTCCCATGCGTCTGATGTTCCGCACGCTTCGTCTCCCTCATCGAAGCGATCTCTTGTCCTTAATCCGATATATCAAAACTCTCAAAACATAGCAGATGAATGGGAAGGGGATGGAAGGGAGGGCCAAATTGTCAATGATTCCGGGGCCACTACTAGGTATTAGGTTTTCCTTCTTCCCTTCGGGACTCAAACCTATAATTTATTAGTGGCCCCTTTACCATTGACGATGCGCCTAATATCTCAAGACTGGAGGGGGACATTCATCAGGAACATCATAACCACTAATAAATTACTAAGGTTAAAAGAGAAACTCGTACGAAAAAGATCATAGGTTAATACAAAATAATAAAAGGTTTTACAGGCGGCATCTCTTAACCTTAACCTGTCTGTAAAAGTTGAATGCCGAAAATCGCTTCTAAGTGCATTATTTCGAGCTTTATATAAAACATTCGCAGGCTGAGTATGGGCCTAATATATATGTATAAATATTTTTTTTTTATCTAGGAATCATTAAAAATTCATTTCATATAATAGGACTAACATATATGTATAAATGTCTAAAATGTAAATAGAAATAATTAAAAATTAATTTCCTGTAATAGGACTAGAGTTATTCTACTGAAAAACAGTATTTGAACTTTGCGAGGCTTTTTCTCAAAACGAAAATGTCAAAAAATTCCAACTCGGAAATACTTATAATCGAGAAAAAAAACTGGTCATACAGTAGTGATTCATATGCCATTGGAAAGCCCATAAAAAACTCTATAAACTGGTCTGTGGGATTTGTTTTAACCACCCTCATTCATGCACAGCACGTCTTCCAATTTGCAAAAAAAATGAAAAATGTCAACTTAAAATATATTATTATTTTTATTAATCTCACCACCACACCCCCAATGAAATTAATTAAAGTATATATGATCCACCGGGATTCGAACCCGGGTTATCACACACATATTTTTGCCACCTTAACCATTACACCACCAGGACGGTTATATTATATTAGGCTACAAATATAACTAGATGAGATATACAAAAAATGGTAGACTAGATTGTAGAAACACCTTTTGTGAGTTGATTGAACACAAAAAGAAAGACAATACACTAGATTCTTGAGTACTGCATCAAGTATTGTAGTGTGTAATTTCGTATAATTTTGACCCTATTTTTTGACATATATAAAAAACTATAAAACCAATTTTCAACCTGATTGTACCAAACATTAGCTCTCATAGTCCTCTAAACGTATGCCAAATCTCATTTAAATCAGAGGAAGTTCACCGACACCGTGGGATTAAAAACCGGATGGTCCCCTTAATCCTAACCTTAAGATTAATGAGCATAATGGAAACTCTATTGCCATACATAAAGTAAACATAAAACATTTTCCTGAATAGACTTATGTTAGTCTAAGGAACGGGTTATCACATGACCTTCATTCGCATCATCATGTTGTATCACATAGGAGGCAGGTTAGAGGCCCTAGCTAGGATACCTCCCCCCCCCCCCCCCCATTTTCTTTACAAAAATAGCTTAAAACTAGACTCTCTGCGTTAATGCTATCCATGTACGAGAAGGTTTCATGAGATTCACTGACAGGTAGCGTGTTAAGAAAGTGTGATTAGATGACCATAGCTTGGTCTGTTGAATATCATCGAGTGAGTAATTATGTAGGAATCTGTGTGATGCAGCCCATTTCTGGATATCGTGTGATCTAGCAAGAACGCCCGGATTACTCTCTCTAATTACTTCTACCAATAACACAACCAACTGTCGCTTTTGAAGACGTTTACCTGTCCGTGACACCCACAGGAACCCTGCCAGAGCTGGCTGAGAATCCTGCATAAATAAAATGAGTGATTGCACCAGGCAAAGTAAATGGTGCTTATCGCCCTGTTTCAGAGCAGGAACTTCAAACTCTGTAAATACATGATTACTGTGTTCATTTTTAGCAATGAAATTGGGAGCAGGAGCAATATGTACACTCATGTTGCGCCTCGAAAACCTTAAGCAAAATGGCTCCGAACTCATCGCCGCCAACTCAGACACCCTATCACCCATGGCCAATGCCATTAGAAAAATAGCTTTCTTAAGTCTTAACTCGAAAGGAGGATTATGACAATAGCATTTCAAGGGTCAAATCAAGAGACCAGGTGGGTGTGAGTTGACGTGGAGGAGGGAAAAGCCGGAAGCAAGACCGCATGAACCCCTTTTCCTCCGCCTCTGACATGGACAGGCCAGTTAAATCGAAAAAAGGTGTCCGAATTGCTGTGAGGTGATTCCTTAATGTTACAACTGACAACTTTTGCATTTCAAAAAGGTAATTTAAATAATTAAACACCAGAGCCACCGAAGACTGTTGTTGATCAGTTTCTACGATCCAGGTAGTGAATGACTTCCAATGAGATTGATACTGTCTTTGAGTTGATAGAGCATACTGAATAATCAACTTGTGAGTCACGGCTTCCCCAAACTGGCCTAGCCACTTGGCCTTCTGAATATCCATAAGGCAAAAGTCAGCGAGGTCTTGAGGTTTCCAATTGTGTCTTAAGTGAAAATACGAGATCGGGAGCGACACCGGGTTCTCGCACCATGTCTTTAATTGATTGTACCAAACTGGAGCCGGCCACAACGGCGCGATCATCGAGACCATGCCTCGATAATCCCGTAGTTTGTGAACTACTTTGCACATTAAGGATGCGTCTGGAGGCGGAAACAGATAAATGGAGCTCCATTTGTTCCAGTCTACCAGAAATGCGTCTGGACCCCCCGTCGGAGTCTGACTACGACTTGTGAGGTACTGAGGCAGCCTGTAGTTTGCCTCTGACGCGAACAAGTCCACTTGTGGATGGTAGGGTTTGGCAATCATCTCTTGAAAGATGTTTTGCTTGAGAGCCCATTCTACTTGAGTCTCCGAGACAGAACGTCTGCCCACATGTTCGCCACGCCGGGCAGATATGGTGCATGAAGATAAATCTCTAGCCTTGCAGCTAGTTGAAAGATCTTTTCCGACAACCCTTGTAGCACTCGAGATCTCGCTGACCCTTGTTTCTGAATGCATGTCACTGCAGTCAGATTGTTCATTCTGAAGGCAAGGGTCTTTCCCGCCTGGCTCATGCCGTGCTCCTGTAAAAAGAATAAGGGGACTAACAACTCCTTGGCATTGATATGAATGTGATTTGACCTGGACCATAGACCCTGAACCTGATGTCCTAGGTTTGACTGGTAACCGCATCCCAGGGTACCTGACGCGTCTGTATCTATCCAGACCGTCGGAGGAGGAGCTGTCCATGTCAAGGAGGAGTGCATTACTTCTTGCTTCTCCCAAGCCGCCAGGAGGTTGTGGATTAAATTTGGAATGTTCCGCAGTGTTTCCGCTGGCAACAGCGGAAAGCACCTGTTTCCTTCCAAAATAATTTGTTTGACCTTCAGACGACCTAACGGGACCGTCAGCTGTATCCAATTGAGTGAGCCTACCAGAGATTCCCAGATCCTCCTCGTTGTTGTCAGAGAATGAAGAAACCGAAAGAGTTTCCTCCGAAATCTCTGACGGTTGTCTTCGCTCTGACTGTGAGTGAGTAACTCGGTATCCCAAATATAACCCACCCACTGGATTTACCTGCTGGGGATCAAGGAGGACTTTGCTAAGTTCACCTTGAACCCCAAGGAAGCTACATGATTTAACACCTGCTGTACATGTTGGAGGCAAATTATTTTAGTTTGAGCTACTATTAACCAGTCGTTGAGGTACAATAACACCATGATCCCCTGCTCTAGTAATGGTAGCAAAGCCTGTCGGACTAATTTTGTGAATACTCGGGGTGCCAGATTTAGACCAAAGGGCATTCTTTGAAAGACAAACGTTTGATCCCCGTTGCACAAAGCTAGATATTTTTGAAAACGTTTGTTGATTGGGACATGCCAATAGGCTTCTGTTAGATCGAAGGAACACATCCAACCCAGCGGCGGGAGTGTCAATCTGATCTGATTCACAGTCAGCATGCTGAACGACTGATTGTGAATATGGGGTTGAGATAAGAGAGGTCGATCACTGGCCTCATCTGAACACTGCCCCTTTTTGGCACCAGGAACAACCGGGATGTGAACACGGGTTGTGACAAAAGACTGGGGATAATGATCTGTTTTTGTGCCATTTCTTTGACGACTGATCCCACCTCCAATGAAACAAGATTTAATTCTGTGGGGATACGTAAACGGGGTCGCCGAGACCACCGCCATGAGAGGCCTTTCCTGACCACTGTCCTTGCCCATGTTCGCCGGGGCCATGCCTGATGACAATCTCGGAAGTGACCAGTCGCATGACTGATGTCGTCCGGCAGTACTACTCTCGGATCCGCCTCGCCTTGCCTTGACACTGGGAGTGAGAGAGCCTTGTGGTGTCTCAGTTTTTTGGATTGGAGGGTTGTGACTCTGATTTTGGAATGGGGGGATGAGAGGCCTTGCTACCATCACTACCAGGTTTACCCCTAGACTGACCCCTGAACCAATGCCCTCTACCCCTGGATTGACCTCGTCCTCGAGACGTCCCGTTACTCCCAGGGGCTGTGTAAGTCTTGGATGACTGAAAGGACTGGGACTGACCATTAAATGAACTCTTATCATTAAATTTAGATTTAAGTGATTGCTCACTCTTTGGCTTAGAAGTAGTGGCAGGTTGAGAGTCTAATAGGAAATTGACAGTGCGCCAGGCATCGTCAGAGGCTAGGGTTTTGGTGAACACATTTGATAATATTAGTCTCCTACCGATCTCTACAGGGAGTCTCCTTACCAAGTACACCCTCAGGTCTTGACGAACCCGTACCGCCTCAAAGAGAGCAGTCCGGATGTCACCAAGAGACTGAATGGAGTTTTGGAGAAGAAGGCACCTAGTCAGAGAAAGAGCCTTCTGGGTGCCAGCCTCCGTTACCGACTCAGACGTCCTGGCCAGAGAGGCCACAAGCTGGCGGCTGAGCAGGTATTGGGACGCTAGTCTCCAGGCTTTCTGCCTCATCTTAACCCTTTCACGCATATGACGCGATTTTGAGCCTATTGGGGATACTTTAAAGCCTTTGTTACCATCAGGGATATTTAGAAACCTTTAGTTTAGTTACTTCAACCTCTGCAGTTGTCTTTGAGTTAGCTGTGGGCAGAAAACTAATTTTGGAGAGGTAATTATAAGAGTGAGAGAACTCTATTTAGTATTGCTAATCTGGCAACCTCTGCGTCATATGGTCGTGAGAGGGTTAAAATCTTTATCAATCTGGACCTATGTGGGAGGACAAAAAGGTTCAGGTAATTGGCATAAAGAAAGCTTAGAGGCCCCCAAAAAGTCCAAAATATGTTGAGGGATCCCTTCCGCCTTGCCAACCGGCATAGAAAACCAATGATTGTCCTCTTGCGGGAGCTGGTGACTGCTCTTATTAGTTATAGTGCTGGCAAACAGCTGGGCCTCATGTGCCCATGCCACCCACGGCCCTGACTCCCCCCCCCCCCTTGAATCTGAACTACTGAAGACCCCGCAGAGTCCCTGAAGGATATTGAATTTAACTCTGGGGTCAAACCCGGCAAAAGTTTTAAATCATTAAACCCATCTGACTTAGTCCAATCGGAAAATAGTTTTCCGGCGGAAGCGGGAGGCAAGGCAGGGGAGGGCATGTAAACAAAATAGTCAGGAATGTAAATAGTGGGAATGGCTTTTACAACTACATCAAGAACCTCTCCAGATTGGTTCTTGGCCTCACTTGCCTCTATAACCCAATGTTCCAGAACAGGAGACTCACCTGTAACTGTGGGTTGTGCGACTTCGGGGCGAAAAAGGCTTAATGACAGACCAAGATATATCCGGTCCATATAAAAGGGGCATAGGACCCCTCTTACTAGGAATTGATTTATCAAGTGGGGGAGGGAGCAAATCAGAGAACAACTTCAGATTAGATGGCAAAATAGCCGTGGCTCCCGAAGTGGAAACCGTAGGAGTGACAGCGGGGCGAGGTAAGTTTACGTTAACCTGAGGTTGAACAAGTACTTGCCCTAGAGGTCGCACCGCCGGGGCTACTGGTACGGAAACTGTTACCTGTCGCTCTCCCTTAACTCGTTTCATAAAATCAAACCATTCCTGTAATTGTTCACCCGTAATATAAACCCGACTTCCTTGGTCGGACTGGGAACAAGACTGTGACATCTCTGAGTCCTGCATTCCCGAGTGCCGAGAAGAAGGGCGTTGGCCAGACGTTTGCTCCTCGGCGTTTACTCCATGTTGGTGTAAATTAGATCTCGGTGGCCGGGTCAGGGGTGCCGGTAAAGCCTCCAACCGAGACTCGCCGACCCGGGCAACGGAATCATGTGTTTCTGTTTGTGAGTCGTCGAGAACGTTGAACTCAGAGAGGTCCTGCATGTTGAGATCCGGTATCTCATACTCTGAAGGGTCTTGAACTGAGGCGGGTTGGTTAGAAGAGCATTCATCTTCCTGCCGGCGAGAAAACACACTGCTGCCCCTTTGCGATCCCAATACTGGTACAAATGTAGGTTCAGGTTGAACACGGCGGGGGATGGTAAACCGGTGCGATTGGCCGGAGATATTGCTGGATGTGTCTCTAGGTGCCTCCTTGCATGACGAAGAATGTTTGTCCGGTTTGGTTGGGGGCTGCGCCTTCTTCTTCGACGAGGAGGACTTCCTAGACTGCCTCTTCTTGGTTTTGTCATCGCCAGCAGAGAGAGCGGCGTCAACATCAGAGTGTGACCTCTTAGGCGCTTGTTCAACAGAAGGCGAGTTGGGTCTAGGTCTAGGAGAGCGGGACCTGTCACGCCGGCTAGACGAGGGAGGTGCGTCCGGCGGATCTGAGGTCCTAGGTCGCTTGGGTTGGCGGGAGGGAGTTTCACTAGTATTACCCCCAGGGGGTGAAGTAACTGACGGCCCTTTAAGCAAATCCTCTAATATTTGGTCATCCAATTGCAATGATTTGTGTGCCACTGTTTACAGTACGTTGCATAAATTGACTGAATATGGAGCAAAATTGTCTTACACTGTCCATCGGCATGGTTTAAGTATGCATTGCGAAAGGCTGAACACTTGGGGCATGATTGGGAAAGCCAACAACCACGAGATCGATCTAAATAGTGGACGCACTTAACACAGAGAATGTGCCCAATAACTGTTAAATTTGTACAACCCAAAGCAGAACAAAAAGAGAAAGCACTCTTATCCATGGTTAACCCCCTCCCGCCAGGGAGATGCAGATCCTCCTAGGTGTCCCACATGCGAACCTGCGGGTGAGAAAATTCCAAGAATCAATGCTCATAAGGACATGCTAGGCTGGAAAAGCTAATATTCAAATATATATCTCCAACGATAATGAGAAAAAAAAAGTTGAATAACACTAGACAGTCTTAGTTCCCCTTACATTAAATACATTCCCCAGAAATGTAAGTGAATAATTAGTAGCCTACCATTTGCTACCTATGTATATAACTTCTTACCCAAGTGATCAACACTGACCACATCCCATCTTGTTATGAAAGAACTAAACCCGGCGACCAACTCTACTTATGGATCTAAATTCTTTACCCTTAATTACAAGCTATACAGATAACTGAAAGCTACAAGATAGGAATGGGTGAGTTCGTTTCTCGGCTCAGCCGTTATTGTCCCGGCGGTAGTGGCTCCCCACTTCCAACCACCAGGATAAACGTTCAGACAGTACCAAGCAACGAACGTTTTGCTGTTAAGTTTATGCGGCGGAATAAGTTGTTGTAATGGAGGCGGGTTAGCCGAACACTCTAAAATTTTTGTTTTAGTAAAATGCCGGTCAAGCCGAAATCATACTAGATGCCGTAAACAAAACAGAGACAATCCACTTCTAACCTGCACCAAACGAGGATATTCTGAATTTTTTAGCATAACTCTAGATGTTTCCTGGCGGAAAAACCATGTGAAACAACTAGAGGCACGTTGACTAAGTTTCACTTTCATAAATCCCGCCGGAAGGGCCAACCCTCCAAAATGGAATAAACAACGTTTACATATATGGCATAGTTATACATGAATAATATATAAAATCAATAATATCACTCCCTAGCCATACATAAGCAACCTACATAAGGCCAACTAGATTGGGCAGATGGCGATGATATCAGTCTTAATAGCACAAACCTGCAATCCAGCGTCGACCACAATGAACATGTAGTAATCACAAAATGTAGGTTGAAGAGCAGCATGACTCCATGCAGGACCCCTCAACTAAGCGAGACAATCCACGAGCACTAGCCCACGTCGCATACTGTTGAACACCCAAAACGGACCGAACAACAGGCCCCAGTTCACCCTATAAGAAGCCTCATGACTAAACAGTGAACTAATAATGAGCTAGGATAATAAAACAAGCACGTGGGAGCCTCGCTTTATCACAACGAGGACTCCACCTAACACACTCGCCATAGCATATTAAGCCCTGAAAAACAGTCTCCAGGGCCCGCTAAAGGACGCTCACAGCCTACTCCTAGTCTATAAGCTACCTTACCTCAGCACTTAGCATGTACATATGAGTAAAGACTCACCATAACCGAGGGGAGGTGGAGAATAAAGGAGAGCTGGAGCGCCCACGACACACGTCCGACACAAGCGGGCCCAATAGGAATAAAGACGAGAGATCGCTTCGATGAGGGAGGCGAAGCGTGCGGAACAGCAGATGCATGGGAAGTGCAATGGTACCCACATCATATAGGACGAGTCCGTGAGTATTTTTTAAGAGCGTTTCGCGCACGATGTGTACCTATCGTATTTTGAATTCTCTCGAGCGGCAAGTTTGAAAGACAAGCTTGAGTTCAAAGATTGGCCATAAACAATGTTAAGGCGCATCGTCAATGATGAAGGGGCCACTAATAAATTATACACTTAGCACCAAACACGATGATAGACATAGGCCCATGATATATATTTTTCACAATTATAATACTTCAATATTGCATAACAGGGCATATTCATTGTTTTATTCACAAGTTATTTATGAATATTTACGAAGTAGTAGGTTAGGGCTACTTCATCTATTTAAGCATATGCAATCATTAATAACATTACATCAATCGGTCAATACATTATTTATTGAATCACTTAATAGGTTAAAGGTTAAAATTTAAGATATGGAGAGTAGATTTAAATATATTTCAGTGAAACGTTAACAATGCAACAAAGGCAGTGATTTGGGTCAGGAAACTGTCAGCCAACCTCCGCCATTTTGGTAACCACTTGGGTCATTATCTTAACACTCCAATATATCCATAGATTCCATACCAATACCAAACCTTCGGTAATACTAGTACATAATATAGGGGCCTATCGTTTACTCCATCGATATAGATTCCACATGATCACACATTCAATATCACCCTGTATTTTGATAATTTGGGCACCAAAATGGCGCTGAAAGACAAAGATGGCTACTCTTACAGGGTCTCCATTAACCACGTGTTAATTATAGCAAATATAATGTACATAATTATAGAAGTTTGTGAATCATTATCTTTCATATATTTTTGTAATTATACACCTTACGTATTGCAAAATTACAAAATGGAACTGTTTTACTGGCAATGGTATGCCAGCTGGCAACTGTTATATACGAAATAAATTAGCCAATTTCATTTAACTTGGATTTTGTTTTACATTCTAATGCGAAAAAAAACTAATAATGGAAAGAAACTACGTGCTCATCCATCGAACATTGCCGGAAAATGCTCTTGTGTTACACCATATTAATGGGAGATGGGTCGTTTTTCTGGTCCCCCTTCATTTTTAGGTCTATTTGTTTTCAGATTTTAAGACGTTCAGCCCATTATTTTGGCGATTTTAACCCCTCTTTGGCGGCGCCCGGCTATAGTCGGACAAGAGAACCCCAACCTAAAGAGCGGGGACCGGCTATAGTCGCATGTAATTTTGAGCACGTAATGTGCTCTGAGAGAGAGAGCCGAGCGGTGGGAGGAACGTAGGTCGGGCTCTGACCATTCGCCAGGGTCCACGCGGGCCTACTGACGTTTATTCCACACACATCCACCCTCCCTCCCTCACTACACAGGGTATTATGTCAAGAAATTACCGTATTTTAGGGTTTTTGCACTCGTCTTGCACGATCGTTGCAAGAGAACGCGTGGTCGTAGGAGGATGGTTCTGGTGTCATTGGAAAGCTCAATTAACACCCTTTCAAGGATACATAATTGTATTACGCTCTGGCTCTTGTTTATGCATGAAAAAGAGCACGGAAACAAGGCAATTTAGGGTATACAAAAAACCCCGCTTGGCGGGTAATAGAAATTCCTTACGGGCCCGCTCGTAAGGCGTTAATACCTTTCGCCCTCATTTCTTTGTCAATATTAAGACTTGTTGTCATTTAGGTGTAATATTTTTTCTTCTGGCGAGCGACCTTAACATATTTCCCTACATAATGTTATTAGCAGAGTATTGAACATGGGTACATGACAATTTACCGTCAGCTGATATAAGGTGGTGTTACACGAGGCATTTTCCGCAAATATCTGATGAAAGCTTTTCTTACTATTTTGACTTACAATGGAATCGGAAACTAGATCGCAGATAGATTGTAAGATAGTATAATTCTTATGAAACTTAAATTTAGAAGCTGCCAGACTACAATAATATTGTCCGTAAACAAATTTCGCAAAATCGCTTGGGTGACACCAACTTAAAACATACTATGAATTACTTCTTTCTGGTACATTTAACTAATCTAAACCATTAACACTCTCGCATCCGGCTAAGTTCTAAAGTTAGAAATGGTGAGACACTTTTGGTTTTGCCTGAAATATTCCGGCCAGGAGCGTTTTCGAAGCCTTGTGTATTTCTGAATTTCTATCCACCAGAATGCTGTTAATTGTGATGTATCATATGTCAATGGAAAGAGGAATAACTATACTACATGATAAAAAAAAAATGTAAATAAATCGAAATATGAAAGTGTAAACGACTCCGGAATAAAAGTATTTCCCGCGCAATTGTTTTCACACCGTCCTATCTCGAAATTGTGAGTGATGACCATATATTTTTATTTGCTCAAATAATAGCATTTTTTCTGCTCTTTCTAAATCTGAAAACAGAAATGGTCTATCTTCAATAGTTCTCAAGCAATGACCGAAAACATAAAAAAGTATGATTTTGCATGATATGGTTTATAACATGTTCGAATTATTTCGTTGTTACAAGGTCTATAGTTTTCAATTTAGGCTGTATGAATACGCCAGCTAATGCTGAAGAGAATAAAACAAACTAGAAGTTCCTATGGCAAATACTTTTTGCTCTATGAATATTTGAAATGAAGAGCCAAAATGCGAATATTTACGCTTCACCCGTCTCCGTTCCGCCGACGCCAGCTGGGTTCCGAGCCGTTCCCCACCTCGGCGTTGCGCTATTTGCTCGAATACGTATATAACTGTATATATCACCGGAATTGGAAAAGTATGCTCTTTCTAATGGTGAAAACCAAAATAATATAGCGTACTTGGTTCGCGAGCTATGTGCAATTGTTTCCATGCATTGTTATTGCTAAGTAAATATATGAGAATGTTTATATAGTTGTATATCTTTGCCACAATGTACAACACTTTTATACAATTTTCCTTGCCAATAGTTATATAATGTTCATAGAACACCTGTTAGTCATGAAGGTTGTCAATTTGATGTTCTAAATTGCACACAGCTTTGCTAAAGTGAAGAAATTGCACAGTCAGGGAAATGACTCCTGGGTTGACACTGAAAAAAAAAAAAAAATCCAGGTTATCTTCAAATAATAAATTTCAGGAATAATTCTTTTGTACACGCAAATAAAATAATTAATATATACAAATATATTTCCTGAAAACAAAATTCGTACACGCACACACAAAATGAAATATATAAAATAAAGTGAATGGTAAAAAAAAAATGTGTGTATGTATGATTGTATATATATATATATATATATATATATATATATATATATATATATATATATATATATATATAGTGTTCACAATAGAGGTGCCCACGGGTTAACGTACAGTGTAGAGCAACCTCAGGATAAAGACAAATATATTCCACTTCATCATCTTTATTGGTGACTAGTTTCGGGAACATTGCCCATCATCAGACCTATTAACGAAACATTTAAAAACAAATTTCAAAGTGATTTGAAAAATAACCCACAATTCACAAATATTATATGAGCAAATGCCAACACATTAAAACTTAAACACAACGATAAAAAGCTATCTTCAGTACATCGTAAATAAATATTTAGGTTGAAAAAGATACAAACTATCCATCTATTAAATGAACTAACCTTTCCAGAAAATATACAAACATAAACTAATAACTACGAACAGATAATGAATCACTGATTATATGAAACATCGAGAAATTAAGACCCAAGAATGGCTATTTTAACGTATATAATTTAATCGAAGTTTCATAGATATTTAAAGATGGCTTCAGTTTATCAATGTAAATAGATTAAAAAATACGAAGGCTATTCCTATCGGTGCATTTATCCAATATACTAAAGTCATTCAAGCCACATGCCTGTTTCTTTTCATTACAGTGATTTCGTATTTCTGACATAGTTGGCTTTTAACACACAAAGAGGGGTGGTGAGGTATTTTACACCGAGCCGCCCAGCGGGCACAATCCCGAAATATTCGCTCACTTTCACTCACCCTAGCGCCGTTACTATGGCTCCAATGCGAACGAAACGGTCATTTTTGGAACAAGGAACTCTTCGTCTCCCCATAGAAGTCTATTCTAGATGTTGTGAGCGAGTGTGGAGGGTGGGAGGAGGTGAGGAAGAGAAGTTACTTTTTGGTCTATTTCCCGGGCGCGTTCGGATGCGTTCACTTTGTCCTGACTTCGGCCTCACGTGCGTCTATTATTCCTTTGGTAAGCAGTCTTATTTTCTCTTATT
>JBAKBP010014900.1:30000-57386 GCA_037953745.1 Lithodes maja
GCGTTCGTGGTCCCGGACCCTAAGAATAGGAGCTTTGAATGTGCGTGGATGTAGTACGAATGAGAAGCGAGAGGATATTGGAAGGTTATTTGAAAGAAGGATGTATGATGTCCTTGCACTGAATGAAACAAAGATGAAAGGAGAGGGAGAAGTGGATTTTGGAAACGTGATAGGTAGAAAGTCTGGAGTAGACGAGGGAGTCAGGGGGAAAGAAGGAGTGGCTATTATTGTGAAGGAGGATTTGAGAGAGTTTATAAAAGAGTGGAAAGAGGTGTCATCAAGGCTAATGTGGGTGAGAATGCGGTTTAAGGGTGAAAGGTGGGTTTTTGTAAGTGCGTATGGACCAGGAAGTGAAAGAGAGTTAGACGAGGTAGAGGGTTTCTGGGAGGATTTGAGAGATTGTCTACAAGGGTTTGATGAAAATGAAAATGTATAGTTTTAAGGGACCTAAATGCTAGGGTAGGATATGAGCCTGTTGAGGGAGTCATCGGTAGTTTTGGTTGTGGATGGTGTAAACGAGAGTGGAGAAAGACTGAAAAATGTATGTGAAGAGTGTAGATTGAGTGTAGGTAATACGTTCTTCAAAAAAGGCGTATACACAAGTACACCTGGCATAGACTTGTGAGGGGAGAGATTGTAGAGAGGGCATTGATGGATTATGTGCTGGTGACATGGGAAAGATTGTGTAGACTGCTGGATGTGAATGTGATGAGAGGTGAGGCAGAGGGTATGTCAGATCATTACCTGGTGGAGGGAAAGCTAAGAGTTACAGGAGAATAAGAGACAAGCGTGAAGTAAGAGAGGTAATAAAAGTTAGTGAGTTAGAGAAGAGTGAAAAAGAGAGGGAGTACAAGGAAAGACTAAATGAAAAGTGGATGGAAGTGAGAGAGATGGAAGAGAGAGAAGTAGAGGTTGAATGGCAACAGTTTAAGGAAGGAGTGAAAGCAAGTGCAGAGGTAGTATGCGGCAAAAGGAAAGTAGGAGGCAGAGGTATCAGGAAGGGAAGCGAGTGGTGGAATGATACAGTGAGAAAGGCAGTTGAGGAGAAGAGACAGTGTTTTGAGAGGGTTTTACAGGATGGTAGTGTTGAGGTAAGGGAGAGGTACAAGGAGAAAAGGAGAGAGGCAAAACGGAAAATTAGAGAAGCGAAAAAAGATGCAAACGAAAGGTGGGGCCAAAGGCTGAGTGAGAATTTTGAAGAACGAAAGAAGATGTTCTGGAAGGAGGTAAATAAAGTAAGGAAAGGAGGACAACAGAGGGAAGAGTCAGTGAAAGATGAAAATGGAGAATTACTAGTGGAACCAGTTGAAGTGAGGAAAAGATATGCCGAGTATTTTGAATCTTTGTTAAATACAAGAGATGGAAGAGAAGCAGTGATTGAAGCAGAGGTGGATGGAGATAGTTACCCAGGCCACCCAGGTGGCAGGGAATGAATGAAAGGATTGAGGAAAATGAGGTGAAAGAAGCAGTGAAACAAATGAGAGCGGGAAAAGCAGAAGGTTTGGATGGTATTGCTGTGGAGTGTATAAATAAGGGTGAAGATGTGATAATAGATTGGTTGGTGAGATTTTGCAATGTGTGTTTTGTATGTGTCAATGGTACCAATAGACTGGAAGAGTGCATGTATTGTGCCGTTGTACAAGGGGAAGGGAGATCGGCAGGAGTGTTCAAGTTATAGGAGGTATTAGTTTATTGTCAGTGGTTGGAAAGCTGTATGGCAGGGTGTTGATAGAGAGGATAATAAAGTGTACAGAAGTTGCAATAGGAGAAGAACAGTGCGGTTTTAGGAGGGGAAGAGGGTGCGTGGATCAGATGTTTGCAGTAAGACAGTTATGCGAGAAGTATTTAGAGAAGCATAAGGAGATATTTTGGGCTTTTATGGACTTGGAAAAAGCGTATGATCGTGTGGACCGTGAAGCAATGTGGAAGGTGTTAAGGATTTATGAAATAGGAGGAAATTTGTTAGAAGCAGTTAAGAGTTTTTATGAAGGGAGCAGAGCATGTGTGAGAGTAGGAAATGGTGAGTTGAATGAATGGTTTGAGGTAAAGGTAGGTTTGCGACAGGGTTGTGTAATGTCACCATGGCTGTTTAATATGTTTATGGATGGTGTGGTGAGGGAGGTGAAAAGGAGAACTATGGGAAGAGGCTCGCTTGGTGTAGTGACTAGCGTCTCGGACTTCCACCCAGAAGGCCCGGGTTCGCGCCCACGCTCGGCGCATTAAAGATTTTTCACAAGCACTGAGTCGTTACCATCCCTCATGAGCAAAGGGATGGGGGTAGTAGTACAGGACCCCAATGGAAATACGCCTAATCGGCCTTATTGAGCTATCCTTAGCTAGCTTAGCATGCGCTAGCTTTAAGAACTATTATTATTATTATTATTATTAGGAAAGAATGGTAGAGATTGGGAGTTGAATCAGTTGCTGTTCACTGATGACACAGCATTGGTGGCGGATTTTGATGAGAAAATGCAGCGGGTAGTCAAAGAGTTTGGTGTGGTTTGTGGAAGGAGGAAACTGAAGGTGAACGTCAATAAAAGTAAAGTAATGGTGTGTAATAGGGGAGAGCATAGGGTGAATCTAGATGTGAGGCTGGATGGGGAAATATTGGAACAAGTAGAGTGTTTTAAATATCTAGGAGGAACGATAAGCAGGAGTGCAGGTATGGAAGTGGAGGTAAAACAGAGAGTGTGTGAAGGAAGGAAGGTTTTCGGAGCAATGGGAAGTATGTGGAAGACGAGAAATCTCGGAGTGAAAGTAAAAAGTGCACTGTATCAAGGAATTGTTGTGCCAACAGTGATGTATGGGGCTGAGACATGGGCTCTGAAGAAAAAGGAGAAAGAGGGCTGGATGTGATGGAGATGAGCTGCTTGAGGAGTATGTGTGGAGTTACTCGTAGAGACAGATTGAGGAATAAAGAGATACGTAGGAGAGTGGCGGCAGCAGGAACATTTGTCAGCCAGAGTGGACAGAAGGGTGCTGAGCTGGTAAGGTCATGTTGAATGAATGGGAGATGAAAGGCTTACAAAGAGAATATGTGAGTCAGGTACAAGGGGAGATAGAAGGGCAGGAAGACCCCCATTGAGATGGAGAAGACTGTGTAAGAAAGGCTTTGGATGATAGAGGAATGACTATAGATCAGGCAGGGGAAGTGGTGGTGGACAGGAGTGAATGGAGAATGCTTGTGAATAGTTGATGTGAACACGTGGTCATTTGGAGAAAGGGGTCGGGCGCAAGTTCGACTAGATAATAGTCCATCAGGCACCTGGCCCGGGGGGACAATTAATATGAAGGGTGTGCCTGGAAGTGTGGTGGGAGGGCTTGTGCTTTGGCTTCCGCTGCATGTCTGCCTGCCGAGATCGGAACCTCTCCGGGTGGTCAGGGGCCGGGGGAGTGCTGCAGCGACCTTGGTAACCCTGGTCTCTGGGTCTTCTCCTGGGTGACCTGGATGTGTGTGAGTTTGTGTTTTTTATCTGTGTTTTATTTTTTGTTTTATGTTGTTTTTTGTGTTTTCCCTGTGTTGTTTTTTGTGTTTTCCCTGTTCTTGCTCTGTCTTGAGTCGGCTACCCCCAAAATGGGATTGGGCCTGAGCATATAGATATATAATATATATACTGCATATATACTGTATATATATAGGAAGAGAGAAGAGTGCTAAGAATTTCATGGTCACCTGCGTAAGGAATGAAATCTACCGTACACCGTGATATATACGCCTATCCAATGATTGAAATCAACAGGGAGTCAAGCGAAGAAATGAATACAGAAAATAAGGGAATAGTAAGGGAGAAAGAAAGAGAGAGAAAATCCTACTTGGTGGTACTGGCCAGGGGTGTGAGAAAAGGGTTGTCTGAGGAGTGGCCTAGTAAACAGTGAGTCACACAAAGAAAGATGGTAAGAACGAAAGAGAAAGCGAAAGAGAAACAGAGAGAGAGAGAGAGAGAGAGAAAGTCAATTTCGCAAAAATATCATATATGGAACAATACAATATATACATATGGTCCCCACAAGCATATAAAATATATTCAATCTTTCGTTGCTAGTATTATTACTGTATTATTTCTACTCTATACCGTGATATATACGCCTATAAAATTATTGCAATCAATATAATATATATATATATATATATATATATATATATATACCGGTATATAATTATATATATATATATATATATATATATATATATATATATATATATATATATATATATATATATATATATTATATATACTGAATAGTGCTGTATATTGATTGCAATAATTTTATAGGCATATATATCACGGTGTACGGTAGATTTCATACCATGAATCTACCGTACACCATGATATATACGCCTATAAAAATGAATGGAAACTCGCAAGCAATTTCAAAGTTACATGCACATATATAATTATATGTAATATAGGAAGACCAACACCACAATCTTCGTTGCTTGTATTCCCGTAACAAATGTACCGTATACACTGACATAGCCTAGGCCTATACGCCAATAATAAAATGATTGCAATCGCTTGCAATCAAACTTGCAAGCAATTTCAAAGTCACATGCAGATAACCTGTATATCCCATATATATAGGAGGACCAACACCATAATCTTCGTTGCTTGTATTCCCGTAACAAATGTACCGTATATGCTGACATAGGCCTAGGCCTATACGCCAATAATAAAATGATTGCAATCACTTGCAATCGAACTTGCAAGCAATTTCAAAGTCACATGCAGATATACTGTATATCCCATATGTATAGGAAGACCAACACCACAATCTTCGTTGCTTGTATTCCCGTAACAAATGTACCGTCCACCCTGACATTACGCCAATAATAAAATGATTGTAGGCTAAATCAATCTCTCAAACAATATAAATGTACATTGTACTTACCAACACCCACACCTGTATGTTCGCCAAGCTCCTCGTCAGCATCTGCATACCTTTCTTCAACGTCTAGAACAGGTTCATCGCTCTGTTCTTTCCCACCTTCACCATTTGCGGGGCGCAAGTTATGCCGTTTGTGAAAACCGATGACAGGCTTATCCTCAATTTCTTCTTCCTCCTCACTTCCCCCACTATCACCAAGCCCTTCCATGGTTTCATCCAACAACGTTTTAGACACCGCTGAAGAGTTCATCAGCAGATCTAACTCCTCGGTGGAGAGCGGGGCCTTACGGCTTGGCTGGCGCGACGTACTAGGGGCGGCCACCGAATCGAACACAGGCAAATCTTGTCTGTCCATCACGGCGGCTAGAGCGGTACTGAGCCAAGCTCACAAGGTGGGGATGTGTGTGTGGGACCTTGTAGTACACCGCCTGACCGCTAGGTTTTGCTTTCCACTTAAATTAGGGCGGGAATTAGCAACTCGACAGATGTCGCCCGCCGCCACATAGGCCACATTTATTTCACTCGAAATATGTCGCGCGCCGCCAATTAAGGGTTAAAGGGGCAAAGAAGTTCTATAAGACAAGCCTCTATGTTCGAACACTCGTATCTTGAGATTCCTTATGGAGCTCCCAATGTATCCAGCTTTACAGCTAGAACATTCAAAAGAATAAACGATGTTCAAACACAGAAGCTTGGGGATTCTATCCTTACAACGAAAAAAATGAACAATAGTAAATTTATTGTTAAAGCCAATCTAAATTAAATTTGCGGGTACGCCTAATTTAGGATTTTTGTGAGTTGATTTCTAATATTGTAACTTGAATGACCATAAAACGGGAGACTAATATATCTGATGTCCATAGGAACAGTTAACGTTTGAGGGGATACAGTAAATTTCTTGTTTAACCCGCTGGATCCCAGCGTCGCACGTGTTGCGTCGGCAATGTTCGATCACCAGAACCCAGCGACGCAACAGTTGCGTCGGTCCCAATTACTTCGGTTCTATGGCACCTAGAGGGCTCAGATTTGTATGGGGACTGTGTAAGTATCCCACGCAACCATGCCCATGGTTGAAAACTCTCAAAGTCCAACCACGTGCGCGTGAGCGCGCAAAAACATGTTTTTTTGGGGGGAAATTGCCTTCAATTTTTTACTCTTGTAAAATCCGTTTTCGGGGGCTCTGTAGGACCATTTTTTGAGCTTTTTGATCGGTTTTCGTGGTTTTTCCTTCATTCCTAACCCAATCGCTATTGTTTCTGGATTTTTTTTTTTCAAAACCTGCTGGGCCCTGATGGTACATTTATTAATAACTAGCTGGGGCTCAGCGGGTTAAAAATTCCTATACAATGTTGTTGAATAGGGTCGAAGGGTAGCTGTTACTAATGAAGAAGGTGAACAACTTACTGACTTCCTCGTGAAAAAATTGCCAATTGGAGGTAAGAGCGAAACATCTTTGAATCAGTGTTTTAATGGATTTGATTTTGTATATTATGGGGACAAATGATAAGAAAAAGAGACCTAACCCAAGAATGTATCCTTTCTGTATACAGATGTATCAAAACTAAAGCTATTTCTAGTGATAGCAATGTCTAATAAGGAAATGGTTTTGTTGTTCTCAGTCTCGGTTGTATATACAATATTAGAATGCTTCGAATTCAGATATTCCAGAAATTTACCGATATGATCCTGTTCTTTAAACAATAAGAAACAATCATCTACTGTCTGCATACCTACGATAAAAAAGTGGCTTAAACGCAGAGGGACAATCATCTAGCCATTGACCTTCATAAAAACATAAAAATTAGTTAGTTAATGTTGGGCCCAATGGAGGACCCATAGCCACTCCATCAACTTGTTTGAACAAAACATTATTGAAAAAAGAAGACGGATTCATTGACTGCCAGTTCCAGTAGTGATTTGAGGTTTTTCTTTGATAAGTTACATACATTTTCTTGACTTTTGAATAATTCAGAAATGCAAATATTTATCGTTTCTTTTAAGGGAATATTTGTGAACAAACTGACTATGTCGAAACTAGCCATTACTACAGGATAAGGTAATTTAAAATGTTTTAATTCATCAGCAAATGAGGAGTTCTTTACTGTGCATTTGTTGTGAGGGGAGTCAGTTTTGGGACAAAGAATTTAGCTAAATTGTAATTGAACGTACCAATGGCAGAAAGAATGGGTCTTATTGGGATGATAAGTTTGTGCACCTTGGGGAGTCCATATAATATACCTGGTACTGAGCCCAAAGCAAACACCGAATTATACATATCAATCGAAAAAGAGTCTTTCAAAATCTGAAGAAGTCTGTTTAATTTATCCTCCAATGTCAGTACATACGTGAATGGAGCTAAAGTAAGTTTAATGAATTTACTAGTGACTGACAATATGATATCAATTTTACTTAAATAATCCTTCTTATCTAGAACAACCACTCCTCTCCCCTTATCCGGTTTAGTTATAACAATACTGTCATCAGCTTTCAAGTCTAAAGGTGTCTTAACTTTTTCCCCTCACAACAAATGCATTCACAGAAAAGAACTCCTCCTCATTTGCTGACGAATTAAATTTTTTTAAATTCCCTTATCCTGTAGTAATGGCTAGTTTCAACATAGTCAGTTTGTTCACAAATATTCCCTTAAAAGAAACGATAAATATTTGCATTTCTGAATTATTCAAAGGTCAAAAAAAGGTATGTAACTTAGCAAAGAAAAACCTCAAATCACTACTGGAACTGGCAGTCAATGAATCCGGCTTATTTTTCAATAATATTTTGATCAAACAAGTTGATGGAGTGGCTATGGGTTCTCCATTGGGCCCAACATTAGCTAACTCATTTTTATGTTTTTATGAAAGTCAATGGCTAGATGATTGTCCCTCTGTGTTTAAGCCACTTTTTTTTTATCGTAGGTATGTAGATGATTTTTTTTTTATTGTTGTTATGTAATGTGAATTAAAATAATATATATAATAAATTAGTGCAATTATGATACGCTTAATGTGCGCATTTTGGAGAGTGTCATTTGATACATAGTGTGAGTTGAGATTGCGTCATTCAATCACATGGTCATGTCTCGTGCCGAGTTTCTAGACGCGTGGCGGCAGTAGGCCTAGTGTGGTCGAGATCGTGGTGGAAGTTTCTAGTTTCGTGAGGCCTATAATTATATTACGTGCGGCCGCTCTCAGTCGGACTCCAGATTCAACTGACCAGCTACACGCATCACATCTCTCTCCTGCTCTGTACATATAGTAACCATTATATTTAGTGAAGTGCTACAATTATCTCTCCTTGCTACCTTCATAGATAAAGCAGTCTGCATACCTGTATTCCAGAGTGTTGAGTATATGCCTATAAGAGTGTCATGGTGATGGCCTGGTCTATCAGAGTGAGAACTGAGCGATCTCTACCATACCCATAGCTTACTCTGACTGTTCCTTTTACTTACATATTTTCTAGATCTCAAGTGACGACGTCTCTTCCGTGGATTGATCTCCCAATCTACCAAGACTGGAAGCCAAAGCGTCACATTTTTCCTTTGCCCCTCAACTTTCTCTTCATAATTGCTGAGGGGCACAGGGCCCTGGGTGGGGCTTTGGTTTCCCGGGCGTTTCCGCACCCTCCTCAGTTCCCCGCCATGGAGTGGCTTCGGTCACCCAGGCTTTATTGTGGTCGGCAGGGAGGGTTCTGTGAGGGCGCTCAGTTATGGCCTTGGCCTTGCTCGGGGCCTTGGGGCTGTTCGGCCAGGCAGCTTGGGGAACAACAACAACAACAACAAGAGTGTCACCTATTTATATACCGGTACATGTTATAGCCTATTAGTGATATTGTGTATTATCTTGTGATCAGTTAATAATTAATTATCATTGTGTTTCCTGTAAATTCATATTATTCTATCATTTCCCTTTGATTGCATTTGTTAATGTTATAAGTGGTAAGCATTAATTCATTTGTGATTAGTTTCAAAGTTTGTGAATTTTGATCAGGTTACTTGTATTATTATTGTATTTTTAGAAGAAATATTTTCTCAAGTTTAACTAGTTGTATTAATTAGTTGTATTGCTTTCATTAATATTGTGTGCATTCCCTTAAGGTATTAAATAGTTATTAACCCCTTCCTGTGATCTTGAGAAAATATTTATTCTTATGTGTTATAGTTATTTTTACATTGCATTGCTTCAGTAAAGATGTATAGTTATATATTTTGTCCTTGTATAATCTCTGATAAACTTAGTGCATTATATATTCTTATTATCTCGTCCTGAAGATACTTTTCTTTGTTACATTATATACTTAATTTTATTAAACTCCTCCTTCTATCTTTTTTCTCCTTCTGCATCTCTAATTTTTTCAAATGGCGTAGGGATGCGGCGACCCCAACGCCCGCCACTTTTTGGTGCAGGTAGCCTCCTCTGTGGTGGAGGGGTGAGAAATTTCCACCACCGCTTTTCTCCGGCGAGACGTAGAAGTCGGCTAAAGGGGATCGGGGGCGGGGGGCCTGGTATCCTTCTCCCCTTAAATAAATTTACCAAAAAAACGAGACAGAGATAGGGGCGAGGGAACGCGTTCGTGGTCCCGGACCCTAAGAATAGGAGCTTTGAATGTGCGTGGATGTAGTACAAATGAGAAGCGAGAGGATATTGGAAGGTTATTTGAAAGAAGGATGTATGATGTCCTTGCACTGAATGAAACAAAGATGAAAGGAGAGGGAGAAGTGGATTTTGGAAACGTGATAGGTAGAAAGTCTGGAGTAGACGAGGGAGTCAGGGGGAAAGAAGGAGTGGCTATTATTGTGAAGGAGGAGTTGAGAGAGTTTATAAAAGAGTGGAAAGAGGTGTCATCAAGGCTAATGTGGGTGAGAATGCGGTTTAAGGGTGAAAGGTGGATTTTGTAAGTGCGTATGGACCAGGAAGTGAAAGAGAGTTAGACGAGGTAGAGGGTTTCTGGGAGGATTTGAGAGATTGTCTACAAGGGTTTGATGAAAATGAAAATGTTATAGTTTTAGGGGACCTAAATGCTAGGGTAGGAAATGAGCCTGTTGAGGGAGTCATCGGTAGTTTTGGTGTGGATGGTGTAAACGAGAGTGGAGAAAGACTGAAAAATGTATGTGAAGAGTGTAGATTGAGTGTAGGTAATACGTTCTTCAAAAAAAGGCGTATACACAAGTACACCTGGCATAGACTTGTGAGGGGAGAGATTGTAGAGAGGGCATTGATGGATTATGTGCTGGTGACAAGGGAAAGATTGTGTAGACTGCTGGATGTGAATGTGATGAGAGGTGAGGCGGAGGGTATGTCAGATCATTACCTGGTGGAGGGAAAGCTAAGAGTTAAGAGTTACTGGAGAATAAGAGACAAGCGTGAAGTAAGAGAGGTAATAAAAGTTAGTGAGTTAGAGAAGAGTGAAAAAGAGAGGGAGTACAAGGAAAGACTAAATGAAAAGTGGATGGAAGTGAGAGAGATGGAAGAGAGAGAAGTAGAGGTTGAATGGCAACAGTTTAAGGAAGGAGTGAAAGCAAGTGCAGAGGTAGTATGCGGCAAAAGGAAAGTAGGAGGCAGAGGTATCAGGAAGGGAAGCGAGTGGTGGAATGATACGGTGAGAAAGGCAGTTGAGGAGAAGAGACAGTGTTTTGAGAGGGTTTTACAGGATGGTAGTGTTGAGGTATGGGAGAGGTACAAGGAGAAAAGGAGAGAGGCAAAACGGAAAATTAGAGAAGCGAAAAAAGATGCAAACGAAAGGTGGGGCCAAAAGCTGAGTGAGAATTTTGAAGAACGAAAGAAGATGTTCGGGAAGGAGGTAAATAAAGTAAGGAAAGGAGGACAAAAGAGGGAAGAGTCAGTGAAAGATGAAAATGGAGAATTACTAGTGGAACCAGTTAAAGTGAGGAAAAGATATGCTGAGTATTTTGAATCTTTGTTAAATACAAGAGATGGAAGAGAAGCAGTGATTGAAGCAGAGGTGGATGGAGATAGGTTACCCAGGCCACCCAGGTGGCAGGGAATGAATGAAAGGATTGAGGAAAATGAGGTGAAAGAAGCAGTGAAACAAATGAGAGCGGGAAAAGCAGAAGGTTTGGATGGTATTGCTGTGGAGTGTATAAAGAAGGGTGGAGATGTGATAATAGATTGGTTGGTGAGACTTTTCAATGTGTGCTTTGTTGTGTCAATGGTACCAATAGACTGGAAGAGTGCATGTATTGTGCCATTGTACAAGGGGAAGGGAGATCGGCAGGAGTGTTCAAGTTATAGAGGTATTAGTTTATTGTCAGTGGTTGGAAAGCTGTATGGCAGGGTGTTGATAGAGAGGATAATAAAGTGTACGGAAGTTGCAATAGGAGAAGAACAGTGCGGTTTTAGGAGGGGAAGAGGGTGCGTGGATCAGATGTTTGCAGTAAGAAAGTTATGCGAGAAGTATTTAGAGAAGCATAAGGAGATATTTTGGGCTTTTATGGACTTGGAAAAAGCGTATGATCGTGTGGACCGTGAAGCAATGTGGAAGGTGTTAAGGATTTATGAAATAGGAGGAAATTTGTTAGAAGCAGTTAAGAGTTTTTATGAAGGGAGCAGAGCATGTGTGAGAGTAGGAAATGGTGAGTTGAGTGAATGGTTTGAGGTAAAGGTAGGTTTGCGACAGGGTTGTGTAATGTCACCATGGCTGTTTAATATGTTTATGGATGGTGTGGTGAGGGAGGTGAAAAGGAGAACTATGGGAAGAGGATTGGGTTTAGTAGGAAAGAATGGTAGAGATTGGGAGTTGAATCAGTTGCTGTTCGCTGATGACACAGCATTGGTGGCGGATTCTGATGAGAAACTGCAGCGGGTAGTCAAAGAGTTTGGTGTGGTTTGTGGAAGGAGGAAACTGAAGGTGAACGTCAATAAAAGTAAAGTAATGGTGTGTAATAGGGGAGAGCATAGGGTGAATCTAGATGTGAGGCTGGATGGGGAAATATTGGAACAAGTAGAGTGTTTTAAATATCTAGGAGGAACGATAAGCAGGAGTGGAGGTATGGAAGTGGAGGTAAAACAGAGAGTGTGTGAAGGAAGGAAGGTTTTCGGAGCAATGGGAAGTATGTGGAAGACGAGAAATCTCGGAGTGAAAGTAAAAAGTGCACTGTATCAAGGAATTGTTGTGCCAACAGTGATGTATGGGGCTGAGACATGGGCTCTGAAGAAAAAAGAGAAAAGAGGGCTGGATGTGATGGAGATGAGCTGCTTGAGGAGTATGTGTGGAGTTACTCGTAGAGACAGATTGAGGAATGAAGAGATACGTAGGAGAGTGGGGCAGCAGGAACATTTGTCAGCCAGAGTGGACAGAAGGGTGCTGAGCTGGTATGGTCATGTTGAACGAATGGGAGATGAAAGGCTTACAAAGAGAATATGTGAGTCAGGTACAAGGGGAGATAGAAGGGCAGGAAGACCCCCATTGAGATGGAGAGACTGTGTAAGAAAGGCTTTGGATGATAGAGGAATGACTATAGATCAGGCAGAGGAAGTGGTGGTGGACAGGAGTGAATGGAGAATGCTTGTGAATAGTTGAGTGAACACATGGTCATTTGGAGTAAGGGGTCGGGCGCAAGTTCGACTAGATAATAGTCCATCAGGCGCCTGGCCCGGGGGGACGATTAATATGAAGGGTGTGCCTGGAAGTGTGGTGGGAGGGCTTGTGGCTTTGGCTCCGCTGCATGTCTGCCTGCCGAGATCGGAACCTCTCCGGGTGGTCAGGGGCTGGGGGAGTGCTGGAGCGACCTTGGTAACCCTGGTCTCTGGGTCTTCTCCTGGGTGACCTGGATGTGTGTGAGTTTGTGCTTTTTATCTGTGTTTATTTTTTGTTTTATGTTGTTTTTGTGTTTTCCCTGTTCTTGCTCTGTCTTGAGTCGGCTACCCCCAAAATGGGGATTGGGCCAGAGCATATAGATAGATAGATAGATTAAACTAAGAATTTTTATTCTAGTATTTTCCTTTGAACCTGGATATTTGGGAGAGGGTTTTGTCACTAGTTTTGAATTTCATGTTTGGCCTATTGTTTGTGTCATTTCACCTCGCCCATAAACATAACATTGTTTAAAGAACAGGATCATATCGGTAAATTTCTGGAATATCTGAATTCGAAGCATTCTAATATTGTATATACAACCGAGACTGAGAACAACAAAACTATTTCCTTTTTAGACATTGCTATCACTAGAAATAACTTTAGTTTTGATACATCTGTATACAGAAAGGATACATTCACTGGGTTAGGCCTCCATTTCTTATCATTTGTCCCCATAATATACAAAATCAATTCCATTAAAACTCTGATTCATAGATGTTTCGCACTTAGCTCCAGTTGGCAATTCTTTCACGAGGAAGTCAGTAAGTTGTCCACCTTCTTCACTAGTAACAGCTACCCTTCGACCCTATTCAACAACATTGTAGAGGAATTTTTAAACAAGAAATTTACTGTATCCCCTCAAACGTTAACTGTTCCTAAGGATATCAGATATATTAGTCTCCCGTGTTATGGTCATTCAAGTTACAAAATTAGAAATCAACTCACCACAATCCTAAATCAACTCACAACAATCCTAAATCAACTCACAACAATCCTAAATCAACTCACAACAATCCTAAATCAACTCACAACAATCCTAAATCAACTCACAACAATCCTACATCAACTCACAACAATCCTAAATCAACTCACAATAATCCTAAATCAACTCACAACAATCCTACATCAACTCACAACAATCCTAAATCAACTCACAACAATCCTACATCAACTCACAACAATCCTACATCAACTCACAACAATCCTAAATCAACTCACAACACTCCTAAATCAACTCACAACAATCCTAAATCAACTCACAACAATCCTACATCAACTCACAACAATCCTACATCAACTCACAACAATCCTACATCAGGCGTACCCGCAAATTTCGTTTAGATTTGTGTTCAACAATTCATTCACTATTGGTTCATTTTTTCGTTGTAAGGATAGGATCCTCAAGCTTCTGTGTTCGAACATCGTTTATTCTTTGGAATGTTCTAGCTGTAAAGCTGGATACAATGGGAGCTCGATAAGGAATCTCAAGATACGAGTGTTCGAACATAGAGGCTTGTCTTATAGAACTTCTTTGCCCCTTTCAAAGCCAACTATGTCAGAAATACGAAATCACTGTAATGAAAAGAAACATGCAGTGGCTTGAATGACTTTAGTATTTTGGATAAATGCACCGATAGGAATAGCCTTCGTATTTTAGAATCTATTTACATTCATAAACTGAAGCCACCTTTAAATAACTATGAAACTTCAACTAAATTATATACGTTAAAATAGCCATTCTTGGGTTTTAATTGCTCGATGTTTCATATAATCAGTGATTCATTATCTGTTCGTAGTTATTAGTTTATGTTCGTATATTTTCTGGAAAGGTTAGTTCATTTAATAGATGGATAGGTTGTATCTTTTTCAACCTAAATATTTATTTACGATGTACTGTACTGAGGATAGCTTTTTATCATTAAGTTTAAGTTTTAGGGTATTGGCATTTGCTCAATTAATACTAATGAATTGTGGTTTATTTTTCAAATCACTTTGAAATTTGTTTTTAAATGTTTCGTTAATAGGTCTGATGATGGGCAATGTTCCCGAAACTAGTCACCAATAAAGATGATGAAGTGGAATATATTTGTCTTTATCCTGAGCTGGCTCTACACTATATATATATATATATATATATATATATATATATATATATATATATATAAGGTGTCAAACCAGAGAAATATGAGCAGTTTCCAGGTCACCTAATGAAGTACTGCACTAGACTCGTTATTTTTGTATAGTGGTTTTCCCCAGGAGGCCTATATCCACTTTGATGATGAAGGTGGGTAAATGAAGGTGGGTGAATAACGGTGGATGAATGAAGGTGAGTGAATGAAAGTGGGTGAATGAAGAAGAGAAATGGAAAAATACTGTATATATATATATATATAATTATATATATATATAATTATACATAGGCATATAATACAACCAGGAAGGGGTGCTTGTTTATGGCCTTGGCCTTGCTCGGGACAGCCTGGAGAACAGCAACAACAACACAACAGGGAAGGGGACAAGAAAAGAAACAATTAATTAAACAAATATATAGGCCTATATAAATAAAAAATAAAATAAAATAAATTATATAAATTTACATATACATATATATACATATATATATATATATATATATATATATATATATATATATAATATGTATATAAAATACAATATTTTACATAGGCATATAATACAGCCAGGAAGGGGTCCTCGTTTATGGCCTTGGCCTTGCTCGGGACCTTGGGGCTGTTTGGCCAGACAGCCTGGGGAACAGCAACAACAACAACACAACAGGGAAGGAGAAACAAAAAGCCTAATAAAATAAATAAAACATAAAAAAATAAAATGTACCGGGTAACTAATAAATACAATAAATAAAAACAAAATAAAAATTAAATAAAACAAATAAAAATATAAATACAATAAAATAATAAATAAAATAAATTATACATATATATATCTATCTATATATATATATATATATATATATATATATATATACTGTATATATATATATATATATATATATATACTATATATATATATATATATATATATATATATATATATATATACATATATATATATACCGGTATATATATTATACTGTATATATATATAATACGTATATACGTATATAAAAGGGGAGGTGTGGTGGAGTGGCCTTGCCACTGGCCTGGTAATCCAAAGGTCCCGGGTTCAAATCCCGATGTATCAATGGGAAGATATTATTGGGATGGAATTTGTGCTGTACCTAGTATCAGTGCATTACCACAAGCCCACCGAAACGTCAAATAAAATACCCTCATTGTTCCCTGATTAAATAGCACTGTATGAATATTCCCATATTCAAAATATGCTATAGGGGTGCAATGCCTGGTGAGTTATCTGCTCAACAGGTGGCGTTGTGTGTGTGTAAGTGTGAGAGTCCGAGTGTAGGGGATGAGACAGTGAAGCACAGGAACGAGGTGGCTTCAGAGATGGGGTCGTTTTGGGCCATGAGTGAGCACCGTGCCTCATGTGAAGGCAAGATGGCAGGTGCTCGTTGTACTCTACGTGCTTCACATGTCTCACTCCTTAGACTGGAACAAGACCTCACGGGCTTCACTGTTCATTGTAAAGCGGTGAATGTTAAGGCTCTCAGCCTATGCCCGAGAGGAAGTAAGCTGGAATATAGATTTTTTTTTTTTTTTTTTTTTTTTTTTACATAGGCATATAATACAGCCAGGAAGGGGTGCTCGTTTATAGCCTTGGCCTTGCTCGGGACCTTAGGGCTGTTCGGCCAGACAGCCTGGGGAACAGCAACAACAACAACACCACAACAGGGAAGGGGACAAGAACAAAAAATAGGCCTAATAAAAAAAATAATAAACAAAAATAAATAAAATAAATTATAAATATCCTATATATATATATATATATATATATATATATATATATATATATATATATATATGTATAATATACAGTATATATATTATATATATATATAATACATAATAAGTACATATAATATACGGTATAATAATAAATAATAATAAAAATAATATATAATGAGTATATAATATATAATATAATTATAATAAGTATATAATATATAGTAATATATATATATATATATATATATATATATATATATATATATATATATATATATATATATATATAATATAAGAACATAAGAAAATGGGAGTCTGCAGAAAGCCGATTGGCCTACACAAGGCAGATGCCTGTCACACCCAACCCTAATTATAAGCCCAGCTTAAAAACACCATATGACACCATAATATAGCACATACTGTAATATAACTAAAAATCCATAGAGTACTTATCGTACTTCCTGCATGCAATTAAGTATGTACTATGTGTACATGTGTGTGATAGTTTGAATGTGTGAATGTGTGTGGGATGCGGATATGTAGATGTGTGTGTATGTTTAGGTATTTTTGGATTGATGTAAGTATACTATTTACTTATACCGCAGATACTTCTGCTAGTTAAAATTATAACATTTGTCTTTATACTTGGGTTTGGGTGCATATCTCTTTTCTTCTTCATTCGCCACTACTTCCAATTTTGTATTTAATATAGTAGTATTTCAGGACATATATACCAATAGGTATCAAATCCTCTTTGTTATGTGATAACCTTTTAACATAACTTATTCTTGTATTATGTATATTTGTCATATAACAATAAAACTATTTGAATTTGAATTTGAATTTGAATCTTCCTGTAAGCATTCATGTAAGCATTCCTGTGACATATTCGTGATTATAATGTATTTATTTCGTAGGCAGTATTTATTGATAAATATATTTGTCTTTCAAGCAAAAAATAGTGTAAAATCATCAATGATTCCTAGACACAACTGCATCAATACTCAAGGGGTTAACCAAGATTCACTCCCCTCAGTCACCAAAAGTCACAAGTAACATATTGTATACATATATAATTCGAATTATTCACTAAACACTTTCACTGGGTAGATGAAATAATCCATAATTGCCTGCCAAAAGGAAGGCATGGCGGGACGGAGGGAGGAAGCCAAGAATTTAAAGGGCCGGTACCCTGCCTCACAGTCTGGGGGCCGGGAAACTACTGAGTTAACAAAGGCCCGGGCTCCTCAGAGAGGGATGCTATGGGGTTGCTAGATACTTTATGTTTTAACTTACTGTTGCATAACTTACCAGTCCAAATTGCGTCATAATCGCGTCATAAACTTATTTTTGGCGAATATTTCTAATTTACAGGTAGCATTATGACACGATTGCGTCATACAGTCACTCTTGGGCTACTGTCGATATGACACAATCACGTCATAAAAATGCGAGAGGGTTAATTAGTTTAGTATGGCTTTGACATTTTCAGAATTTCAAAATGGTTTTATAAGACAAATCTGGAAGTACTATGCATCTAAATCATATATTTAACATATTTCGCTACCAAATCTTCAAAATAGCCGCTTCCAAATCAATTTAACATAGTTCACTAGCAAATCCTAGTAATAGCTGTTTAAGGGGACAATGGTTATGTTTTGTGGTCTATTTATTTCTATATTCATATATATTTTTAGTTTCCTCTTAGACATTCAAGCTTAAAACAAACTCCCTGGACCCCCCTTAAAACAAACTCCCTGGACCCCCCTTAAACAAACTCCCTGGACCCCCCTTAAAACAAACTCCCTGGACCCCCCTTAAACAAACTCCCTGGACCCCCCTTAAACAAACTCCCTGGACCCCCCTTAAACAAACTCCCTGGACCCCCCTTAAACAAACTCCCTGGACCCCCCTTAAACAAACTCCCTGGACCCCCCTTAAAGATAAATTTGTACATTTGATAAATCTACAGTTATACGACCCCTATTTTGTCGCTATTCTGTTGGTACTAATGGGTTAATATTATTATTAGTAGACTTAGTATGGTTTGATGTTACGCGGAAATGTATATTTTACTTGAAATAGATACATTGAAGTATTACAAACCATCGGCAAAGTGAGGTTTGCTTACCTGGGTGTACAGTCGGTTGGGCCGTGGCGTACTTGTTTTTTGCCCCCTGCTGTCAATATATATGCTGATGACAATAAGTCATGGAGGGGTGAGGGGGAGCAAAGCCCACCCTCATGGGGAAAACGTTTTTTCAGAGGCTTGTAATTACCTCCAAACCTTATATATTGATGAAAATTAACACAGAAAACTATAAATCCATGGGAAAATTAGTGACATTAATATAAACAAATTCCGGTTTGCTTTCAGTTTCCGCGTCTGCTGAACCATCCAAAAACACGCTAAAAGGCGTGATTTGAAGGGGGGAGGTGGGGAGGGGTAGTATAACTGTAGATTTACCCCAGGAAAAAATACACCTAAGTGACACGAAAGGTCTTGATATTTATATAGAAATGGGACGAGAGGTTTTAAAATAGACAAACTAATTGGGCGAACGTCTTAAAATCTGAAAACTAGTGGGGACTAATACGACTAATAAACATGAGGGAGAATGGGGGCCAGTAAAGCGAAGCATCCCCCCTTAAAGTAGTGTCACACGAGCGTATTTTCAAGCAATTTTCGATGAGCAATTTATTTTACTATTATGAGGCTCTCGCAATGCAATCAGATAGTAGATTGAAGGTAGATTATGTTAGCTACTTTAAATTTGATGAAATTAAAATTTGAAACTGCCACAGTAGGCTATACTCTATATTGTCTGTAAACTGCCACAGTAGGCTATACTGTATATTGTCTGTAAACTGCCACAGTAGGCTATACTGTATATTGTCTGTAAACTGCCACAGTAGGCTATACTGTATATTGTCTGTAAACTGCCACAGTAGGCTATACTGTATATTGTCTGTAAACTGCCACAGTAGGCTATACTGTATATTGTCTGTAAACTGCCACAGTAGGCTATACTGTATATTGTCTGTAAACTGCCACAGTAGGCTATACTGTATATTGTCTGTAAACTGCCACAGTAGGCTATACTGTATATTGTCTGTAAACTGCCACAGTAGGCTATACTGTATATTGTCTGTAAACTGCCACAGTAGGCTATACTGTATATTGTCTGTAAACTGCCACAGTAGGCTATACTGTATATTGTCTGTAAACTGCCACAGTAGGCTATACTGTATATTGTCTGTAAATATTGACTGCCAAATCGCTTGTGATACCGCCGTAACCCTTTGAATATTGGACGCATTTTGACAATAATGGGGTTATATACAATAGACGATTTTACTCAGCTTAGAAAGGAACCTTGGGGATATTATACCCCTTTGACTTGTAGAGATCCTTCCTAAGCTATATAAATTAGTCGACTGATAGCCATTATCATGATTGCAATTGTAATAGTTTAAAGTGCTAAGTAATAATGATAAATACCTGCTACTATTATTACTAACAATAATATATAAATAATATTAATATTTGTGTTTTAGCAGATAGAGAGAACGATCATCAAACCCCAGACAACTGCCTCAACCGGCCTACCACCATCGTGTCAACACTTAGCTAGCTTATAGATCTTATCCTATAATCCTATCCATCCTTTCCCACCATTGCCCCCTCCATTTTCCTCTCTACACTGCACAAATTATGTTCAAATATAGCAAACATGATACACATAATGGGAGTTTGAATCGTGTGTGTGCTATTTTGAACACAAACTATTAAAACCCTTGTGGATCAATTTTACAATATTTGAAGACAGTGTTTTTGCAGTGTATCTTACCCTTCCATTGTCTTTGTCACCACCTCCCTTCTACTAACATCTGTATATACATTATGTTAAATAGACAGCACATTTAAGGTAAGATTCTTCCTATTTTAATACATTTCAGTGTAAATGATATACTTAAGAATTGTTTTGCAATAATGTATATACAAATAAATCTGGTATATATTTGATCTGCATAATGCAAGATATATTTGCCATAACTATAATATTTCTTGGAAAATACTTGCAATAACGTAACATAATTTGTTTTATAATGAAATATATTTATTGAAATATAATATAATTAATCCATCCTCCTATCGTCGTTGGTTTCGAATTAGACAAGGTTTCTGGTAGGGATGCTGGGAAGGGAGGGGGGAGAGAGGTAGCTGTAGTTAGTTCAAGGGGTACTAATAGTGAAAGAAAACAAGTATGAAGAAGCGGTGCAGACTTTTGATGGGACAGGAGTGAAGATTACAAAGGAGGGTCAACGCCATTTGGGAGCAGTAATAGGCACAGAAGAATGCAAGAGAGACTATGTGCGAAAAAAGGTAGCAGAATGGGTAAAGGAAGTGAAAACCCTGGCAGACATTGCGAAATCTGAACCACATGCTGCATATACTGCCTTCACATATGGTGTTAAGCACAGATGGACCTTTCTTATGAGAACAGTGCCTGGCATTAGACAGATGCTCCAACCGCTTGAAGAAGCAATCAGAGGAACATTCATACCGGCCCTAACAGAGATGGAAGGCGTCACGCAAGAGCTAAGAGCTCTATTAGCTCTTCCGCCAAGGTTCGGAGGTATGGGGATCATAAACCCAGTGGAGGCGGCACTACATGAGAACCAAAATTCCCTTAAACTTACTACGTCTCTGACAGAAAAAATACGGGAGCAAAATGAAAATGATGAGGTGGACGAAGAGGAACAACGAAATGCAAGACAGGAAATTACAAAGAGCAGAGAAGAGAGACAGAAACATAGCCTAGAACAAATTAAGACCAGATGTAGGGAAGAACTGAAAATGAGAGTTGAGATGGCACAAGACACGGGGGCTTCAAATTGGCTCACATCATTACCAATAAAGGAGAAAGGCTTCAGCTTAAATAAACAAGAATTCAATGATGCCGTAGCCTTGAGGTATGGGTGGCCAGTTTCGAACCTGCCGCTGAAATGTGCATGTGGTGAAATAAACAACTCAGACCACTGTATGACTTGTAAGAAAGGAGGATTCATCTGTATCCGGCATGATGAAGTACGAGACATCACTGCACAAATGCTGGACGAGGTGTGCCATGATGTCAGAATCGAACCGGAACTTCTGCCTATGGACGGACAGCGCTTGGCCCACAATACTGCAAATACTTCAAATGAAGCAAGAGTGGACGTAAGTGCTCGAGGTTTTTGGACGAGGGGACAACAGGCTTTTTTCGACATCAGAATCTTCAACCCAAGAGCACAAACATATCGTGAGCGAGGACACAAGGCGGCATACTTGAGAAACGAAAGTGAGAAAAAATGCGCTTATGAAGAAAGAATTTTGAACAGGGATCAAGGAAGCTTTACTCCTCTGGTCTTCTCATCGTCGGGAGGTATGGGACCTTCTGCAAGTGTCTTCTATGCCAGATTAGCTGAACAAATATCGGAGAAAAAGCGCCAGCATAGAAGCCAAGTCATAACTTGGATGAGATGCCGGCTCTCTTTCTCTCTTCTCAGGTCTGCACTCCTATGTCTCAGGGGTACAAGGTCCTCCCCGCTACAGAGGACAAGAGTGAGAGACTTGGACTTTGAAATGGTCGTGGCGGAGGGACGAATTGGGGAACAACTAGGTTGATTGTAGGGAGGTACTGGTACAATAAGATAAACTACAATGTAACTAGAATAAGATAGATTGTACACCACTTTGTAACTGTAACCTTAAAAAAAAAAAAAAAAAAAAAAAAAAAAAAAAAAAAAAAAGAAGGAAACATGCTTACATTACTAACATGTTTGTGGACATGCAGTAATGCAAGTAATGGTCACTCTTCTGTAAATCTAAAATGGCTTACTTAAGAATGGGAAAGGGGTGGGACCTTCTATTTTTTGTTAAAAAAAAAAAAAAAAAAAAAAAGTTAGTTCAAGGGGTAGGGATAGGTAGGAGTCTGTTATAGGTTAGTATTGGTTAGGTGTTGCTCTATTTGGTTTGCTGAGGAGGTTGGTTGTCTGTTAGAGGCTTGGGTAGAAGCTTAGTTAGTTTTATTAGAGAGTTAGTTAGTATAGGGCTACAGTATTTAGTTTGGTTTGTGTTCTTTCTAATTGGTTGAAATCCGGCCGGTGAAATTCTGGTTGTCTGGTCATTGGTTGTGAAGGTTTCAGGATGTGGCAGCGGCTTGTGGAACGATGTGGCCGACTTGCAGACCGATGTGGCTGGCAGAACGGCGCTTCTGAAATAATTAAATATTTGTTTTATCAACAGGAATGAGCTGGATGGCGCGACGGAGGAACAACGGTGAAATTAAAGGTGTGACAGAACCTGTGACTAATGTGACATTAAATCTTCCTAACAGGTGTTACGTCCTGGGATTTATAACACTGGGCTCTTTCTATTGGACTAGGTATGCGGCAACAAGCAACAACGGAAAACGCTAGATCCAACCCTTATCTATAAACCCAGGCAACAAACCACCCTAAACCGTCAAGAGTCCTGCCTGGACAACAAGGATCCTATGACTCGGTTACAGGCTGCACGCACTATAGACTGCTGATAGTCAAGTAGGCTATATAAAAGATCACACAATTAAGTTGACTTAAAGCTTCAAGGAAAAGATAGATAAAGGAATTAAATTGCAGAAACAATTTAATAACAAACTAGAAGAAAGTACATTTAACGTTACGTTAATTAATACAACTAATCACCCCTGCGTGAAAGAAGGTGAAAGCAAACAGTCCTCAAAACATCGTACAGGTAGACAAGATGAAGCTTTCTAAACTGCATGCGGCTACTGTAGGATCTGATGCTTAACAAAGAAAGTAAGTTACGGATTTAGAGAACTCTTTAACTCATAAGCAGGAATAAATACTAGTGATAGGCCATACAGTGTATAATGGCATAGGTATAATTAAATAAAGGCAGCAACTCGCAACATAACCACATACAGGTGTGCTTCTCACTCTTAGTCAGGCAAGCCTGCTCGGACAGAGTCTCTAAGCCACACCCTGACTCACAATGCTCACAAAAATGGTGAACTGTGGCACAATAACAAGCATACAGAAATAATAAACCCCTAGCTGTTAATCTGCCAGGTGGCAGAGGTCTAGCCGGAAGGATATAGGCTTCGGATACCCGGGCTGAGCCACCTGCTCTAGCCTAGGGACGTTCCCAAGTCTGTGCGCCAAATTACTCTAATTGAAAGGGTGCTCTCTTGAGAGACTCAGATCGCAAGTATCTGACTCTCTCCTGGCGGCCCTAAAACAAAAGCAAGACGTGCTAGCGCAGTGCTGAGTGGACTAGGCAAGGGCCCTCACACAACACAACGCTAGACACACAGGGACACAGACAAGAAAATGCCCCCAGACTCCCACGGGTATCCTAGTAAAGTCGTGCGGGTCCACAGGACTCGCACCAGCAGACTTTACTTAAAGGATCGCAAAAAGCCTCCCCTCCGGTCTAGCCCCTGCTAACCTGACACAAGAACACCCTAGCAAGCATGAAACCACCAAATATGAGTAAACAAAAAAGCTTCCTAGGTCTCATTAACAATTAAATCTCTGCATAAGGCCCAAAATCCTATCTAATTATCTGAGAGCTCGTCGTTAATACAATAATAGATATAAGGTCTATCAAGGGGATGGGATAATTAAATAGATTGGTGAAGTAGTGGAAAGAAGGTATACAAAGTAAGAGAGAAAGTTTCTAAGTGGGGTTGAGAGGGATAGATATCAAGGGGGTCCGAAGGGTACGACAGTGAGGTGAGCTCTGAGTCTTGAATCTGTCTGGACCCCGCCCTAGGCATGCAGAATACATCCCAGGCTTGGCAACACTCAACACAGTTGCCAGGTCAAAATCGTCTACCCTGTGCGTGAGTCGAAACTAAGCCTAACGTTGCGAACAAATGCATGTGGCACATCAGGCTCGTCCCAAGCTAGACTCTCCGCGCGAAGCAACGTCCCCCAGCCGGTCTCTCTCTCTCCCGCTCGTCTCCTCCCACTCTCACTAAACTTACATCTTATATATTATAATGAAACGATCAACTATCGAGAATAAAATATACTAAGATGCGTTGGTTAAGAATAAGGGCAGCTACAAGCTGTAAAACAACATAATAATATCCCAGACATTAGTTACATTGTCGTAGGATATATACTAAGGAAAAGCCGGCCAGCCGGCTGCCGCCAGCCGGTTTCTAAACGGCTGGGCAGCCGACGCGCGCGCATGCCCGCACGTGGCTACTATGCAGAAGCGTAACACAGGTTAGAGATGGGAGGAGCGACCCGACCCGACCCGACCCGACCCGACCCGACCAGACCAACTCCAGGAATCACGACCACCTTGACTATGGTTGAGATATCATCATTTTAATTTCTGTAAAATTAGTATATGTACTATATTAACCTAACAAGTGCGCATGGGGGTAATTGGAAACGTCCCCCTGTGCTGACGTATTTGAGGTGTTTCCGTCACTAAAATATTCATTGTGCCATTAATAGCATTAATACTTATCCATATGCGCCTATTATGGGTTGATTATAAAGGTATTAACTGAAACAACAATAAAACGAGTGAAAACAGCGTTTGGATGGTCAAAATCGGAGATATAGCCCGCGAGTTGTATAATGTATGGGTGAGGCAAGCTGCTTTCCCGCCAATTTCCCCCAAGGCCACTGAGACACAGTCGATCGATACTCTCTCTCTCTTTCATTCGCTTGCTATCAGTGATGACCACATCCTCCAACTGGATTTCTAATGTTAGCACGAAAATATTACCTCAGAATAAGGGAATAACAGGGAAAATAGGTGATAACTGAAGGAGAGGAGGAAAGGGGGAAGGAGGGGAGGGTAGAGGACTGAGATTTTGCATGGCCCAGGGGCCAAAAAAAAAAAAAATAATAATTTTTTTTTTTTTTTTTTCGATGTCAAAAGTTGATTTTCTTTTTCACTCACTCTTAAGAGTCTCCCCGCAGTCCGCCGGGGGAACTCTTAAGAGTCTCCCCGCAGTTCCTGGGTTAAGATACCTATTGCAAATTTGAATAATGTCTTGAAATATTGGCCTAATTCCTTAAGTTGTAGACACATTTAATGTTGTATTTTCTAACAGATGTGAGAGAGAGAGGAGGGGCCATGTACAGTACAGTTGTCCACATTAATTCGTACACATTCGTACACTTATTTTATATATGGAAGTAACAGTTGTATGGTTGGATTAAGTGTGTTTCTTATGAAGGAGTTAATATCAAAAGTCGGCTTTAAGTATTTAATTTTATATGATAAATTTCCAGTTTTACAGTATAACAAATATTCCTTTGGAATCGATCGCAAATTTTAGTTCCATACATAAAATCAGGGAGTTGATACAAGTTAATGTGGCAACTGTTCACCAGACACCACGACTGACTCAGTTGGTACAAGTTAATGTGGCAACTGTTCACCAGACACCACGACTGACTCAGTTGGTACAAGTTAATGTGGCAACTGTTCACCAGACACCACGACTGACTCAGTTGGTACAAGTTAATGTGGCAACTGTTCACCAGACACCACGACTGACTCAGTTTGGTACAAGTTAATGTGGCAACTGTTCACCAGACACCACGACTGACTCAGTTGGTACAAGTTAATGTGGCAACTGTTCACCAGACACCACGACTGACTCAGTTGGTACAAGTTAATGTGGCAACTGTTCACCAGACACCACGACTGACTCAGTTGGTACAAGTTAATGTGGCAACTGTTCACCAGACACCACGACTGACTCAGTTGGTACAAGTTAATGTGGCAACTGTTCACCAGACACCACGACTGACTCAGTTGGTACAAGTTAATGTGGCAACTGTTCACCAGACACCACGACTGACTCAGTTGGTACAAGTTAATGTGGCAACTGTTCACCAGACACCACGACTGACTCAGTTGGTACAAGTTAATGTGGCAACTGTTCACCAGACACCACGACTGACTCAGTTGGTACAAGTTAATGTGGCAACTGTTCACCAGACACCACGACTGACTCAGTTGGTACAAGTTAATGTGGCAACTGTTCACCAGACACCACGACTGACTCAGTTGGTACAAGTTAATGTGGCAACTGTTCACCAGACACCACGACTGACTCAGTTGGTACAAGTTAATGTGGCAACTGTTCACCAGACACCACGACTGACTCAGTTGTACAAGTTAATGTGGCAACTGTTCACCAGACACCACGACTGACTCAGCGTAGAGGTCAGTGTTCAAGTTGGTACAAGTTAATGTGGCAACTGTTCACCAGACACCACGACTGACTCAGCGTAGAGGTCAGTGTTCAAGTTGGTACAAGTTAATGTGGCAACTGTTCACAGACACCACGACTGACTCAGCGTAGAGGTCAGTGTTCAAGTTGGTACAAGTTAATGTGGCAACTGTTCACCAGACACCACGACTGACTCAGCGTAGAGGTCAGTGTTCAAGTTGGTACAAGTTAATGTGGCAACTGTTCACCAGACACCACGACTGACTCAGCGTAGAGGTCAGTGTTCAAGTTGGTACAAGTTAATGTGGCAACTGTTCACCAGACACCACGACTGACTCAGCGTAGAGGTCAGTGTTCAAGTTGGTACAAGTTAATGTGGCAACTGTTCACCAGACACCACGACTGACTCAGCGTAGAGGTCAGTGTTCAAGTTGGTACAAGTTAATGTGGCAACTGTTCACCAGACACCACGACTGACTCAGCGTAGAGGTCAGTGTTCAAGTTGGTACAAGTTAATGTGGCAACTGTTCACCAGACACCACGACTGACTCAGCGTAGAGGTCAGTGTTCAAGTTGGTACAAGTTAATGTGGCAACTGTTCACCAGACACCACGACTGACTCAGCGTAGAGGTCAGTGTTCAAGTTGGTACAAGTTAATGTGGCAACTGTTCACCAGACACCACGACTGACTCAGCGTAGAGGTCAGTGTTCAAGTTGGTACAAGTTAATGTGGCAACTGTTCACCAGACCAGACACCAC